>PVIU01004661.1:0-31771 GCA_004026605.1 Ondatra zibethicus
ACAACAAAAGGGAACGACAATGACAAGGCCCACAAAAACACCACAGAATAGGTTCAACATATCTGGAGGGGCTTGCCGAAAAACACCACAGAATACCCAAGGATCAATTTGCAGGTTCAACATACCTGGAGGGATTTTGCCGACCGGTCACTACCTCTCCACGTGTCGGGTTCTGAATCCTTTTTCGGCCCTCTCGCCCAGTGTTCCCGGGAGTGTTCCCGGGTTTCTGGCACCAATTCTGGCTGACCCCGACCAGCGGAATGAACAGCCAGACTCAGGATTCTTCCCGATCATGCTTTATTGGAGAGCACTCGGTTGAGGAAAAAACGAGAGGCAAGAGAGCCTCTAGGTTGAAGGGAGAGCGGAGGCGAGAGAGGGAGAGGTCTAACATGGCGGCTGCTTATATAGGGAGATATGACGCAACTCGCGCCTTGATTGGCTGCTAAGTCCCGCTGGCACCAGAATTCTCGGGATTGGCTAGGGACACTTCAGGTTTTTTGTGCATGCGGGAAGCACCTGGACGCTCAGTCCTGAAGCATTGCCATATATGGAATGTGTTTACCTCCAAACTGCGAGGATGCAAGCGTATGGCTCCCTGCAACTGTTCAGTTTCCATGAGTTTGCAGACTTTTTGTTGGTGGAATTGTTTTTACATTCTAACTTTACTACATGATGATCCGACAAGACACAGGTGGTTACTCCAACTTGTTTGTATCTGTGGATGTTGGCTTTGTTACCGAGTATGTGATCAATTTTCGAGAAGGTTCCATGAGATGCTGAGAAGAAGGTATATTCTTTCCTGTTTGGGTGGAATGTTCTATAGATGTCTATTAAATCCATTTGATTCATTACATCTGTTAGTTCTCGTATTTCTTTGTTAAGTTTCTGTCTGGTTGACTTGTCCATTGGTGAGAGAGGAGTGTTGAAATCTCCTACTATTAGTGTGTGGGTTTGATGTGTGCTTTGAGTTCTAGTAATTTTTCTTTTACATATGTTGGTGCTTTTATATTAGGGGCATAGATATTCAGGATTGAGACTTCATCTTGATGAATCTTTCCTGTTGTGAGTATGAAGTGTCCATCTCCGTTTCTTCTGATTGATTTTAGTTTGAAGTCGATTTTGTTAGATATTAGTAGAGCCACACCTGCTTGTTTCTTAGGGCTGTTTGATTGAAAAACCTTTTCCCAACCCTTTACTCTGAGATAATGTCTGTCTTTGTGGTTGAGGTGTGTTTCTTGTAAACAGCAGAACGTTGGATCCTGTTTTTGTATCCATTCTCTTAACCTGTGTCTTTTTATAGGTGAGTTGAGTCCGTTGATATTAAGCGTTATTAATGACCAGTGGTTGTTCATAACGGTTAATTTCTTTTTTTGTGGTAGGGTTTGTGTGTCTCCCTTCTTTGAGTTGAGGTGGTGTAGGGTTGTTAGCTGTCTGTGTTATTATGGGTGTCATTTGCCTTCCTTAGTTGTGGTTTACCTTCTAGTACTTTCTCTAAGGCTGGGTCCATGGCTACATATTGCTTAAATTTGTTTTTATCCTGGAATATCTTGTTTTCCCCATCGATGGTGAAAGAAAGCTTTGCTGGGTATAGTAGTCTGGGCTTGCCTCCATGGTCTCTTAGTTTCTGCAGCACATCTATCCAAGACCTTCTAGCTTTCATGGTTTCCATAGAGAAGTCAGGTGTAATTCTGATAGGTTTACCCTTATATGTTACTTGACCTTTTTCCTTTGCGGCTCTTAATATTCTTTCTTTATTCTGTACGTTTTGTGTTTTGATTATTATATGGCAAGGGGATGATTTTTTTATATCCAGCCTATTTGGTGTTCTGTATGCTTCTTGAACCTTCATAGGAATATCCTTCTTTAGGTTCGGGAAGTTTTCTTCAATGATTTTGTTGAATATTTTTTCTGGGCCTTTGGAGTGGAATTCTTCTCCTTCTTCTATCCCAATTATTCTTAGATTTGGTCTTTTCATGGTGTCCCAGATTTCCTGGATGTTTTGTGTTGCGAATTTGTTGGATTTGTTGTTTTCTTCTATCACTGAGTTTATTTCCTCTATCGTGTCTTCTGCATCTGAGATTCTTTCTTCTATCTCTTGTATTCTGTTGGTTATACTTGTCTGTGTGATTCCCATTCGTGTATCCAGATTTTCCATTTCCCACCATCTCTCGGTTTGTGTTTTCTTCATTGCCTCCATTTCAATTTTCAAGTTTTGAACTGTTTCCGTTATCTGTTTGATTGCTTTTTCTCAGTTTTCTAGGGTATCTTTGAGGAATTTATTCATTTCTTCTAACTTTTTGTTAGTTTTCTCATCCCTTTCGATAAAGGAGTTTTTCACCTCTTCTTTAAAGGGCTCTATAACTTTCATAAAGTTACGTTTAAAGTCAGTTCCTTCTACTTCATCTGGGATAGGTTGCTCGGATTTTCCTGGTCCATACTCGCTGGATTCTGGTGTTATCATGTTGCTTTTCAGGTTGTTGGACGAATTCTTTGATTGTTGCCTGCCCATCTCTTCTGAGAGTTGCCCGCTCTGCTCCGTTCGGCTCCGCTCAGCTCCCGGGGGTCCGGATGAATCTGCGGACTTCTAATGAGTTTTTAAGTCTTGTCTAATAAATAACTTGGCTAAGTCATAAGAGGAAAGTAACTACAACTATATAGTCTTCAACCCCATCGAACATCTGAGAAGAGAAATATTATTTGAGTAAGAAGGAAGTGTAATCAAGCATCGTCCAAAAATGTACAACAAATGACAGAGACAACCGGATACCTGGGCAATCCTCCGAAATCTCATTTGCAACATTGAAGTAACCAACTTTGGCTAAGGCCTAGTGTAACTGAAAAACCATTTTCAGAGGCAGGAAATTTTTCAAAACCATCTTACCCTGTCTTGGCAAGGTTTGATAGTCTTTTTCCTTGTGTCCTGCTTATTCATTTCCACATACCATATACCTTGTCAGTAGTTGAGGCATGGGCAGGTCCTTGCACAAAGGCCAATTTTGCCAAGAAGAAAACAAGCTCCAAGTGGATTGTCTTTGACACTCAACATTCTCTCAGGAATAGATTGGTACTGACAGGAATAATCGTATCTCATGTCAAGAGATCCCTAAGTTATTTAAATGCTTATTCTACAGTTCTTTGAAGTGGTTGAAGATTACCTGTCTATACAGAATACAATCTGTATGTATCTAAAGAACCTGATTAGTCTAATTATAAGTATGACAAACATAGATGACTATTGATCTATAATTCTTAATACCTATATAACTCAAAGACTAAGACTTCATATTAGAATATTATACAATAAACAACTGTGCAACAAATGAGGTCAATGACCTCAAAATGTAAACAATGTAGAAGTATTTTGATCAGAGGTAGAAATGTACATTGCAATATGATAAATATATCCTAAAATTTTAAGAAGAGCTAGAAGCATGCATGCATAGAATAAGACAAAATAACATTGACTAGGTATACAAATATTGTGGATGAAAATAAGAACATATTCAATATAATTTAAGTTTGTATCAATATACAAGAATCTTTACCAATGTAAATTGCCTATAAATAATAGTTCACAAGTATTCACTCTATTGCTTACTATTATTATTACTGTGAGTAAGCTCACACTAATCTTTATGCCATCCAAATATCTCCCCCTGTTTTTGTCAAATAGATCCCTGAGCCTACAAAATTTTTCCCCAACTTCCAAACCTTTATCAATTATAATCAACCCTTAAATGATGTCCCTAACCCTGAGGACAAACTTTGTTGGGAGAGGGATGTCATCTTCTAGAATTACTTCCAATTGTCATGGGGCAATGTTCTTTCTATGGGATCCTGTGAAAGTAAAGTAATGGCTAAGTTCCAAGATTACTGTCTGGCTTAATTGCAAATAGTCTGAGTTTTTTTCTGACTTTGCTATTTGGAATTCTGGCTAGAACATTGTAAAAAAGTAAAATATTTCATTTAACCAAAATGGGACCATCTTGAGCAGCTGGTACCCAAAACAGGTCTTATAGTAGTGCTATCAGCATCATGATGTCATATCAACCAGGTGGTGTTGTGGGGCCCCATCTTCTTCCTGGAAACTTCAAAGATTACTGCAGGGGAATTCATTGTTAATTGTGGAAAATTTAAATATTATTTATATAAACATATGCAGACATATATATTCAATAAAAGGTACAAGACAGACAAAAATAGGTGTGTGAAGAAAAGTAAATTTTTTTCTAAATTCTTTCTTCTTTCATGTCCCATACCAGACAGCTCTTGACATGAGACAGAAACACTGAATATTTCATTTAAAAACATGCTTGGATGTAGAGAAGGACAGAGCTGTTGTCCAACTCCAAAACCAGCTCTATATATACAAATATATGTGTGTGTGTGTGTGTGTGTGTGTGTGTGTGTGTGTTTTGATCATCTGATCTTATAAATTATATTCCTTTTTTCTATGTGATCCTTATTGGATAGTTATTATTTCCTTCTGTCAGCATCCAAACATTTAGGGTCTCTTGAAATTTTGAAGATGTGTATTTTCCTGTAAAGATAAAAGTAAAACCCTGCCCTAAGCCTTATGAGGTTTCCTTAACATCTGCATGGATGTCTCCATTGTTGATGAGCTGTCATTTCTCTTTTTCAAGAGGTTTCTCCTCTTCAAAGTGAATCTTTATTAATTTTGATGGTATCTGTAGTTTTTCTTCTCCTGTGGAAACAAAAGCAAAATCTCTTTCCCAATGTGAAATCAGCACATCCTTGAAATAAACCAGCTACTTTAATTAAGGGAACTTTTCTGTTATGCAATGTCTCTCAGCGGCTGTTGTTCCTTTCTCATTAGTGTTAAGAAAATTCAAGGTTAATAAAACATTATTTAATCCATTTCTGTGTGTATTTTCCACCGCTTTCTGTTTGTTTAACATATCCTTTATAGTTCAATTTGATCTTTCTATAACTGCCTGACCTGTAGGATTGTGTGGTATACCTGTAATATGCTTAATATTATTATAAGCAAAAAACTTTTTCATTTTCTTGAGACATATGCTAGATCATTGTCTGTCTTTATTTGTACAGGTATACCCATGATGGCCATAACTTCTAAAAAATATGTGGTTCCTGAATTACCCTTTTCTGATATTAAAGCAGTTGCCCACTGAAAATCTGAATAAGTGTTAATGGTGTGGTATGAATATTTTAATTTTCCAAATTCTGCAAAGTGGAACAGATCCATTTGCCAGATTTCATTCCTTTGAGTACCCTTTGGGTTAGTTCCTTCAGGCAATGGTGTTTGGTTATAGAAAGAGCAAGTAGGACATCTCTTTATAATCTCCTTAGCATGTTACCATGTAATAGAACACTGTTTTTAAACATTGCTATTGACATGATGTTTTTTTAAATGAAATTCTGACCCCTGCAACACACTTCCAATCAATAATTGATCATTTTCTGCATTACATTGGACTAGAGGACCAGGCAGATCCATATGGGATCAGATGTGTGTTATGTATATAGGACAAAGTCTATTCCTGATTATGTCTTGCACCTGGATAAATAATGAAGTGAATTCTGTATCATCTGGTATAAATTCAGTGGTTTCAATACTCATCGCAACTCTTTCTGCATATTGTGACTCTGTAACTATATTAAGAGTTTCTTGAAAGTCCTTTAGCACCATAAGAAGCATATAATTCTGCCTTCTGGACAGAATTATAAGGGCTTTTTTCCACCTTACTTAATTCTTCTGATTTGAAACCTACACTGCCTGATTTTTTTGCATCAGTATAAAATGTATGGGTCCAGTTATTGGAGCATCACATCCATTTTGGGGAAGAATCCAAGTTCTTTTTATATGGTTAAATCTATCACATTCAGGATGATTACTATTAATTTCTCCCAGAAAATTAGCACCAGCTCTTTGCATTGGTTCATTGTCTTCCAATAACTTTTTTATTTCATCAGTAGTGAAAGGCACTATAATCTCTGCTGTGTCTATACCTGCTAATTGATGAAGTCTCAATTTACCTTTAATAATTAATTCAGAGACTTTTTCCACATAAGTTTTTACTTTTTTACTTGGTTTATGTGGTAAATAGATTCATTATGAGATAATATCATCCCTTTGCATTAAAATTCCTGTAGAAGAAATTCTGGAAAGCAATATGAATAGAATACAATTATTATTTGGATTCACCCTATCCTCATGTGCCTCCTGTAATTTCTCTTCAACAATTGCTAATTCCTTTTCTGCTTAATTTGTTAATTCTCTGGAACTATTCAAGTATTTATCATTATCTAAGGTTTTATTTAAATGAATTATTAGATCAGGTGTTATCCCAACAGCCAGTCGTAGACTGGAAATGTCTCCTAACAGTCTTTGAAAATCATTAAGAGTTCGCAACCAGTCTCTCCTAATTTGTGTCTTTTCTGTTCTAGTTTTCTGTAAACCCATTTTATAACCTAGATAATTGACAGAATATCCTCTATGTATTTTGTCAGGAGCAATTTGTAATCCCCATTTTGGCAAAACTTTCATTACTTCTTCAAACATTCTTTCTAAAGTATCTGTGTTTGAATCAGACAGCAAAATGTCATCCATGTAATGGTAAATTATAGAACTGGGAAATTTCTTATGAATTATCTCCAATGGCTGATATACAAAGTATTGGCAAAGAGTGAGGCTTTTGAGCATTCTTTGTGGGAGAATAGTCCATTGATATCTCCCAGTATGCTAGGAATTATTATAAGTAGGTTATAAGTAGGCACTGTGAAGGTAAATTCTTCTCTATCAGTAAAGAAGCAATCTTTCAAATTAATAACTATATAAGGCCATTCTTTTGGTAATAGAGAAGGCAGAGGAATTCCAGATTGTAGAGGGCCCATAGGCTAAATTACGTTATTGACAGCTCTTAGATCTATCACTATTCTCCATCTACCAGATTTCCTTTTTACAATAAATACAGGATAATTCCAAGGGCTGGTGGATTCTTCAATACGGCGAGCATCTAGTTTCTTTTTACCAGCTGTTCTTAGCCTGTAACTTTTCTTCAGCTAGAGGCCACTGCTTAACCCATATTTGTTTCTCAGTTAACCATTTTAAAGGTAGGGCTGTTGGTACCTCTAAAGGAAGTTGCCTTATGTTCTTGTACAGCCAGGATGGCTGGCAACTTTTGTGCATATTACCTTATAATATCCTTCCCAGAAGTATAAATTTCTAGGACTGCAGGAATGTTAATCTGGGTATTCCATTGTTGAAGCAGGTCACAACCCTATATATTTACTGCAATATTAGCCACATATGGCCTCAGATTCTCTCTCTGAACTTCTAGCCCTATGCAGTCAACCCATCTCGTGCTTTGTTTAATTTGAGATATGGTTCCAATTCCTAGTAATTGAACACCTGCCTCTTGAAGAGGCCAATTTGGATGCCAAGTTTCTGGAGTAATGATATTCACATCCGCACCTGTGTCTATCAAACCAACAATCCCACTACCATTCATAAGCACTCTTAGTTTTGGTCTTTGATCATTTATAGAAGTCTGTCAGAATATATGTTTCCTATTTTCTATGGAATATTTGATTTATCCTCCATATTTATATGAGCATCTAGAACAGTATGGTCCTTTACAGAAGGCTTTAGATTTTTTAATTTTCCTGGTGAGACATGTCCTCCATAGTGACTGGGAATGACTGGGTCACTTTTGGCTTGGAGGCCTGTGAGAGGCCCCTCAAGAAGTTTCCTGATGGTATCGGGTTGCCTTGTCTGTCTCATGTTTATCTGCATTCATTGGTCCAATGTCATCCTTTACCACACCATCTACATATACCTGAAATCTGAGTCCTCCAATTTTGCCATTCCCAGAGGAGATATTAATCCTAGGAATTCCTTGTCTACAATCCCATCTCAGATGTCCTAGTCTACCACAATTAAAACATTTGGCATTTTAATGTCTCCTCATTCCTTTGGAAATTGCTTCTCCTACCCAAGGTTCAGCATTATAGTCAAATGTCTCAATGTTCATTGTATCCAGGATCCATTAATCCATAGGTGCTGATCTAACCTTTAAAGTCTCAAGTATCTTTTTGCATTCTAAATTTACATTTTCAAAAGCCAGTGATTCAGGAAGTACTCATCTAGCAACTGGGTTTGTTATTCCTATTTGTACAGCCGTAATTAATCTTGTAAAATGCCCCAAAAGGTTTTTCTCTGTCTCTATTTAACCCTGGTACATGATTCAAATTATTTTCCTAGTTCTTAAATCCTGTCCCAACCGTTTAAGATCACTTTGTGGCATTGGGACAACATTTGTTCATTGTAAAGAGCTTGAACCTGTTGGACAGTATACGGGCCCTCACCAAGATTTTGATCTTGGGGAGTCTGAAGTCCATTTGCTTTTCCTTGTTCTAGAATGTTAGCTTCCTCTCTGAAATAACATTTAAACATCAGTTGAGGCCCATTCATCCAGGACTGCTGAAACTAACTGAAGCCAGTCACATGGTGTCACCTTAATGCTCGAAGCCCACCTATGTCTTTATCATCTCCCTAATAAATGCATAATGCAAGCCATATGTTAAGACAGCTTGCCAAATTTCTTTTAGATCATTCATTCCTATAGGTATCCATTTACCTTCTTTGGATCTTTTTGGGCCTTTAGAACTTGATGCTTTGTCAGAGTACATTACAGAGTAGGAAGCTAAAACCCTAGGTAATTCATCTCTGACAGCTACTGATGATGTTGAATCCTCTCCTTGTGCCTTCTTTCCCTGTTAATCAGCTCCAATAATTTCCTCAATCATTTCAAATCTTTTCACTATTACCTTTTGTAAAGCCTGCCTGGCATATATATATTTCTAGTGATTTCATTGAGGCACCTGCCCTCTGGTCCTCATTCTGCACATGTGATTCCAAGGTCTGAAGTTTCTTCTTTAAATATAACACCTCTTCCTTGGACATTATTTGGATAGTGTGCAGAAGCCATCCTGGAAAAATCCTCTATCTGATAACCTGTCATAACTTTTAACAAATTTTGAGTTGTTATATTCAACAACTATCATATTCAACAGTATGAATTCATTCAGATAATTTCTCAGTACCCATAGACATGTATTCAATTTTGTCTGTCAAATTAATGTTACCCTTTTTAATATTATTAATTTTTTCAGGTAACTTTTTATTTTCATTGCTATTAATCCTATCAACTAATTGTTCATTATTAGTCTGTAAAGAATGTCATTCCTAAAAGTGCCACATTCTTTCTTAATGATATAATATGAAGAAAAGAACTGAGTCGCAATATCCAATAAATTAAATATCACCATAACCATATAAGCCTTGCAGAATGCAATCTATAGTATTAGCAACAAAGTTACTATAAGTTTCAATATTAATGTAGTCTGCCATATTGATTTATTAATTACCTGTTATAAGATCCGGTACTTGTTTTCAGTGTAATAATCTTTCTTGTCCAGCAGGTGTGGTTGCAGAGTTGAGACTAGCAGCAATTCAGCCTTTGGCAATACAAACAGTCCTGTGCTGCTTAGTTTCCTGACTCGGTACTGGTTAAATACTGAGAAATACGCTTTGCTTGACAAATTAAAAGCAATTAAATCATTTCCATACACAGAACAAGAAACCCAGAACACACGGGCAGGGAGCACAAACCAGAAGCTGCACAAGTCTCCACGCATCAAGGAACCAGGCCAGGGAATCTTGCCCAGGAATGCAGCAATGGGGGCAGAAGGGGGAGACACATGTGCTTGGGAAATTTCCAAGTTGCCACATGCAGTAAGTTCTGTTGTGGAGGAGGGTTCTTCAAAAAACCACTTAGGGACAAGCAAGACAATCGGGCAGGGTTGGGGGACTTTCTGGGCCATGAACTGGCTAAGCCTTTAGGCTGTCCCCAAGTAGGTGTGGAGTCCGAATCCACGGGGGGCACCAGCTGAAGAAGGATGTTTAAAAGAAATACCATACTAGCTCAGAACTGAGAATAATTGAGGGATGTTATTTATTTAGGGGTAGACTCATAAGTCAACATCCTCTGCTGTAATGGAGAACAGCAACCAAATCCCACAGCCAGAAAAGAGAGTGGAGATAGGCTTTACATTGGCATAAATACTGTAAGAGGCCACACCAAAGTGGGCGGGTAACTTAAAGTCTACTGGCTATAGGAGTTCCTACAGCAGATATAGTGGGAAGAGCCATGGTCCTGCCTCATAGCAATGGCTCCCCATGAGAAAACTTACCCTCTGTGAAGAGTGGATGGGGGATGGGATGTGGGGAGAGTAGAAGGATCAGGAGGAGGGGAGGTAGTGGGAACTGGGATTGGTATGTAAAATAAGAAAAGATAGTTTTTAAAAATCAATTAATAAATTTTAAAAAAGAAAATAAAAATCATAGATGGCTGAACAAAGACAATCAGGTCAGCCTAACCATTTTGAACATTTTTTTGAAAATGGTATTTTTGTAGGGTATTGGTCCAAGACCACTTCTGGGGTTGAAGCCTCCAAAAATCCACTAATCTCTGAGGTAAGTATCTAACCAATTCCTGATCTTGCCTAGAAATTCCACCAATCATTACCCTTGAAATCTCTACCTTGGAAAACTCTTCCCACAAGAAAACCTATATATGCCTATCCTCTTCTCAGTTCCCGGCTACATCTCACCATAGCACTGTCTCTCTCAATAAATCTTTCGTGTGAAGTTTGTTGTGTGGTATGATTTTGCATTATTTTTGGGCTCTACAATTCCCCTCAGTGTCATGTTATGTGCATAGGGAAAACCTCTCTCCTCAAATTTGTAACACATGCATTGGGGAAGCCTTTCCCATCAGAGCTGTAAAACTTACACTTTTCATATTGCTTTGCTGCCTCTTTATTAAATATTTTCCTTACCTCAAACTGTGTTCAGGTGAATATTGTACATTTTATAAATCAGTGAAACTTAGGAACTTATTGATTTTTCATATACTGTATTCTTAATTTTTCTCAACATTTTCTCACAATAACCTGCTAAGTGTTGATATAAGCAATATTAAATTGATATCAGTAATCACTGAAATTATTTTCTTTTCAGTTTGAAGTTTTTATTGTAAATTTCTATCACACTTCAGATACAACAAAGCCTCAAATATAAAAGGCTCTTTATAGGAATTATTTGGTTTTATTTTATTTTTCCTTTATTATTGTTTTTCTATCTTTCATTCTGATACTCTACCCTGATCTTTCCATTATATGCTGCTGACATTACTAAAAAATTGGAAGGGCAATGAGTTTTTGATTGCTTATTTAAATTATATATATGTGTGTATGTGCATATATAATATAAATATATATACATGTACATATTATATAAATATGTTACACATATGTGAAAACTTCTATATGTTTCTTAATAATATATTTTTTTAATAAGTCAAATATCTAAATGGTGACATTTTTGAAAATTCTATCAAATTGTGTAGAACATAAATATTAAATTATATACACAACAAAAGGTTATTGGCTACGTATATACTCTTTTACTAGTTCTTTATAACAATTACTTATACATTTATTAATTATTACACTTATTAAATTTACAAGAATTTAGTAAAGATGATTGCTGAGTTATGAGCTGAACTAGATCTGTGTGGAAATAAGAACTAAAGAAAAAAGTCTTTGAAAGGAGGAAGTAACCTGTCAAGGTCATCACCTCTTGAAGATGGAGATACAAATGAAGTAACAGTTACAAACTGCTCATTGTACTTGTAATGGTAGAATCACTTAGTGAACTTGAGTTTTAATAATACAGTTGGAAAAATAAATTATTACATGAAGCAAATTTTATCTAAATATCTATAGTTTAATCTATAAAACATCATGCATTATTAATATTTACTTCTATAAAACAAGAAATAATTTAGAGTAAATTTTCACTTTGTCTATGATACTGTAATTTGATGGCGTTTGCAACAATTGGGATATTGTGTTACAATTGAACACACAGAATATTGTGTTTATATAAATATAAGTTATTCCTTTAGTTAACATATTTAAAACAAAATAGCTTTATCTTTGGTATTTTTATCATTAGCACATGACATATATCAACTGTTAAGAAGATTGGTCAAGAAGAATTTTAAGACCTTAAATAGAAGGCAAGAAGTGAGTTGAAAGAATAAATACTGTAATTTAAAAAGAATGGTGTGATTTGGATGTAGGGTTTTAAATGTGATGATTGGGAAAAAGCATATTTATATATGAGAAAATGTTTCATAGAGAAGGAAAAAATGGTAAGAAAACAATTTTCTTGCTAAGAGATGGTACAGATTCCAGGTAAGGCAATGAACATTTTTATTTTAAAAGACTGAAATGTCATTATTAAAAGTTTCTGGCCAGGTGTATCTAGAAACAAATCAAGAGAAGATTGATCTCAAATCATGCTTTACACATTGCTTGATAAATGATTATTTTAACGAAACTCTTTTACTGAAGAGAACTTTCTTTAAATAGGCTAAAAAATATCTCCAGTGTGTGCTATGGCCCACAAATGGACATCTTGTGAACTGTCATCCTTCAATAGCACAAGGTACTTTTACTCAGTGGTTCAAAGCATTTTTTCTGCACTCATCTATTTGATCTAATTTCAGTCATTTACACAGTTTGTATTTGGTTTCTCAAAACTGTTTATTTTTATCCTATTTGTAATGTTCTGTAAATATAGTATCATGTTTAGTCTCATTTTAATTTCTTTTCAATTATCTGTAAAAATGTGTGAAAGGGCTTCAAAGGGATGTATGGAGATGGATTGCCTCCCTTTCACCAGACTTCTTGTAAAAGGATTTGGAGGAATAGAGGTCATTGAAAGAGGCATTCATTTAATTAAAATGGCTTCACATGTTTTATTCAAGCAACTAAGAAAATATTGTATCTACTATTCATTATTTCAATGTTCAGTATTTTTTTGTGTGTACTGTAATGTACCTGGCCTTGGCTTATTTCTTGAGTGTAGCCACAGGAAAATTCCCTGTTTAGCAGAACTGAAAGATTTATGATATGCCTCTTAGCAGTTCTGTGGAACATAGAAGAAATTGTCATGCCTACTGTCGTTCCATCATGCAAACCCTTCTACCTGATCTGAGAGGCTGCTTTATAGTACCATAAGATTGCATTACTGTTTCTCACTTGAAAACTTGTGCCCATAGTAGATCTAAAATAGTTCAGGATTTCTTCCATGTGAGGCATTTTCCAATAAATTTAACTATTAGACTGAATGACCACAACTTGCTAAGGGAAACAGAACTAAGATATGAACCTCAGCTTCCTCTATAAAATGGACCTTAGAAGAAATCAGTTGTTATGGTATAGTATTAAAATTTAATGAATAGAGTGTACCATTTAAGGCCGTGAACAAGATAAAAAAAATTTTTTCTCACCTAGATGAAAATTCACTGTCTGATGCCTTTTCAAAAGAGCAAAAAAGAACATTTCTAATAAACACAATAACCCACTTGATTCTGTTTAATATTACATCCTAAGGCCTTTATGTAAGACCTAGCTTTTTCACATTAACTCTGAAAGTTTATTTTATGCATAGATTTCCAAAATTTTAAAGACCATCAGAGATCTCAAATTCCCAATAAAAGCTATAAAACTCTTAGAAGAAATGGAACATACATAAATTATCACAAACTCATGTAACAACTGAAAACTGTTTATTTTGAAAATATTTCCAAATATTTCTTATTGGACATGATCAAGTTCCAATGGACAGTTCCAACCTAAGGTTTCAATAGACAGCCCTATTTAAAATATGTGGGACATTGCACAAAGGCAAAATTATGAATCTGGAGAAACATTTGGTAGAAAAGTAAAGGCAATATTGACAGATGTAGGAGAGTGATTGTAGTGCATAGAGAGTAATGAGGATGCACTAAATATGTATGGAATTTACAGGAAATAAAATTAATAAAATATGTATTGATGTAAAATTTAAAAAATAAATAATTTAAAAGACAGGATTTATTTCAGATGAAGGAATGAAGTGAACAACAGGTCTGTATGGGTGAACAGGAGAGGAATACAGCAGTTATTTAGGTCTTCTTGAGAGCTGAAGGCCGAAGGCCACTCCAGAGTCCCTTTCCTGTGCTTCCTAAGTTCACATACTGTGTCATCCAATGACAGTCTGATTAGAGCCATCAATGTCTTATAGCTTCTCTGGCCACCTCATTTTTATTCACAATTAATAGATGCTATTCCTGTAAAGGTTCATTTAATTCCCATATGCATCTATGGCAATACCCCTTCTACTCAAGAAATATGTCATTTATTAGTCTGAGTTGCATGGGTTGTATTCACATTTTCAACCAGGGGCATGGTAATCCTACATCTTCACAATGGAGACAAAAGCTGGCCACAGATGGAATCTGTCAGAACAAGGTAAACTCTGAATAAGCCTGTTTCGTACAATGTAGAGGACATAGGGCAGGGAACTGCTTGATCTGTATGATTTATTTTTCAAGACAGGGTTTCTCTGTGTATGTTTGGAAGTCCTGGAACTCACTCTGTAGTCCAGGCTGACCTTGAACTCACAGCGATCTGCCTGACTCTGCTTCCTGAGTGCCGGGAAAAAAGGTGTACATCACTCCCTGCTGATATCGATTTAAAAACTTCTTTGAATAAAGATTTTTTCTAGTTATTTTAAAATGGCTAATATTTTTCCAGTCCTTTAAGATATTAATAGAACTAAAAGTTCTTTTTTTCTCCCATTGTAATTTTTAATAAATTTTATTGATTTATACATTTTTTCTGCTCCCCTCCCTTCCTGTCCCATCCCCTTCAACCTTATCCTTTGGTCCCCATGCTCCCAATTTACTCAGGAGATCTTGTCTTTTTCTACTTCCCATCATTGCATGTCTTTCTTAGGGTTCTCATTGTTGACTATGTTCTCTGGGATTGTGAATTGTAAGCTGGTTTTATTTGCTTTATGTCTAAAAGATACTTATGAGTGAGTACATATTTGTCTTTCTGGATCTAGGTTACCTCCCTCAAAAAGATGTTTTTAAAAATTCTTTTGACTGGATGTCACAAAACATTTGAGTAATTACTAAAGGAAAGGGAAGGGTGTAATGGTAGAGGAAAAAAGTCACGAAGTCCCACAATGTCAATGGAAGAATGATGGGCATATGAAGAAGACAGGGAAGCTAGTTGTATGTAGTTATTTTTATGGGCCATCTCCCTCATACACACTTTCCCAGCCCCTCACACTACCAAACTAATTATTTATAATATTATCTTAACATACATTAATTATTCAATATATGAGATCAACATAGTTTCATAAGCATACAATGAACTAGATAATGTTCTTGTACCCTTTATGACCACACTCTTCCTGTTCCCCTCCCATATCCATTTTTTGCCCTCTCAGAATCTTCTTACTATTTGTAGTGATTTTCAGTGCTTCCTTACACTTATTACCCATGTCCATGTGAAATGAAACTTGAGAAGAATATCTTTGCAGCCAAATTCTAAGCTTTGCTGTGAGTTAGGGACAGAAGGTCATAGACTTCTGTAATACATGATTGGTGCTATTTCCTCAAAATGTTTCTTCTCAGATCAATTATGTTCTGAGGATATTTTTCTCCTAGTCATTTCCTATATAAGTAACTGCTGCTGAGAACTCAGCTTAAATATAGTCCTTAAAGTTTTGTGTTTTCATCTTACTGGCTTCCTTATTCAAGTTATTCCCTTTCTCATTCCAATGATTGCTATTGTCTGGAGGCAGTTTGAAATGACAGACTTAGGTGAAGAGTCCCTTCCTGAATTGTCCCTTTGCTACCCTCTGCCTAATTTTATCAATCTTATCACCTGCTGTGACAGCTATTTCCTGCATCTAGGGCTAGCTGTAATTTGGGGTACATACATTGTCTTTTAAAGCCCAGCAGGCCCTCAAATTACAAGATTCTAAATCACTTAGATTGCCGGATACATGTGGAGAGAATGTCTCTTCACAAAGCATTATTTTCTCCCCTCTCTGCTTTAGACTGCTTTCAGAACTTTGACTTCACACCTCTTTCAGGAAACTTGGCTGAAGAACCAAGTGTAGCTACAATCTGTATGATTCTATGATTATTCCTAACACCGCATATTTGCTGTCAATCTCAGCGGACAGCCAGTTCTACACTTTAACCCACTGTTTTGTCTGCCACATATTCATATGCTAATATGACAACTGTATCTGATCTTGGCATGATTATATATTCAAGGTTTGAATAGGTAATATAATTTCAGAAACACCTGTCCATCTTGGACAGAAAGATGTTGTTCAATATCCATCCAAGACACATCTGGTTATATATCATTGGTGATGACTTTGTACTGGGCCATCCTTAGAAGCAAGGAAGATTACTATAACATGGAATATAATTTCAAGTCTCTAGAGTATACTTGGGCTAATAAAAATGTGCATATTTAATGAAGATGTAAAGTCATTACTTTGCTCTAAAGGTGGCATTCCCACTCTATTAGTGTTAGTATAATATCTGTTCTTCTTAGATATTTTCAAGTATTTTATTTCTTTTGTGAACCACTTTTAATAATGTGGCAACAAATGTTGTTATAACTTTAATTTGCAAGGCTTTTACATTATCTATTGATCAGTTGTTTACAAAATTCTCATAAAAACCAAAAGGTTTTGTATTGACGCACAACTTAAATAACTGACTTTGCCATTTGCTATTTTAATGATTTCTAGGTATGTCCTTTAATTTTTTACCACTACCTCATCTATACTAGTTAAAAACTCTTTGTTCATGATGTTTAAAATTTAATATGATACATATAGCACAGTTGAAATATAGAAATGCTTGTATATATTTTCTCATGTACTATACCACTCTTACTAATTGATAGTACATATGGAGAAAACTAAACAAATAATCTATGGAGATAAATGACCACCACATCAGTCATAAAATCAATAAATTTATTTAGTGACTCTTTGCAATTTGCATTGATATGTCTGATAAGATATCAGTAAATATAAAACCTCCCTGTAGTTCAATTATTTATAAACATTTATTGTGAAATATTTTCTTCTGTTTTAATATTTCATCATCATCATTTATGCCCTGGCAATGCTTAAACATGCATGGGCAGCCCATTTATGCTGCTTCTCCAGTTGTTCTTATCCTGAGCAGTCCTCGATGTTTGTGTTTTTGTCATACCCAAGGTTCCACAGCCTTCCTTTATGCTCTCTATCCAGTGTTTTTGGGGTCTTCCTCTTTGACTTATCCCATGCATTCATCCAAGTAGTACTATCTTTGGGTATCAGCCATCATTCATTCTCATAAAAAGACTGAAGTATCTCAAGCACCATTGTTGTTTCCTATAGTTTACTTCCTTCTATAGATGGTGATGATTTTTAATGTCATTGATGTGTAGCCTATCTGTTTGTATGCTGCCTAGAATCCGCCTGAAACATGCCATCTCACACACATTCAGCCACTGTTCTGAGGAGTGTTTCATTGTCCAGGTTTCAGAGTTGTAAAGAAGGCAAATTTCTCATATACCTATTATTTTGTTGTTGTTATGTATCTTGCTGACCAAACCTTTCCTATTTACTGAAATGCAGCCGTCGCTGTTCCTATCTCTGTTGATGTCTGATAGAGTTTCCTCTTTTGAACTGAGGTTTCCTCCAGATAGACAAAATTGAATGTTTGCTTCATGTTCTGATTCATTATTACAATATTAAAATTCTTGTGTGTGATTCTCATGTATTGTAGCTCAGTCTTGTTAATATTTACTTTTTTTAAAAGTTTCTAATTTCAGATTTATTTTTGTGCCTGTTTTCATAACAAATTTTTATATACATGTAGTAGTCAGTTTAAAAATTACAGTAAGATACAATTATACCAGTCTCATTTCTTTACTAACATAAACTGTATTGTTTGCATTTCTTAGTGGATCAAGTACATCTTACATCAGTGATAGCAATGAAATCAATATTTCTTGACAACATTCAATACATATGTATCTTTACCATGTTCAGTGTCAGTATTATATGACAAAATTTCCCTGAAAAAATTTTAAAGAAAAGATATGCATTGGCTTCAGTTAAATCAATGGTTTATATATTTCATAGTAACACTATATTAACTTTCTTATTTATACTTATTGAATTTGCAAATTGCATATTTAAATAATAGCATATGCTCTAGTTATGCAACACAGACTAAAATTCAAAAACAAACAACTTAATAAAAAAATGAGCAAAGAATATACCTGAAAGGTCACCCCCAAATTCAAAAACCAATATTAAAAGTAAGTATATAAATGCTTAGAGAATGCTAGAGTAAACTGACTGAGAAATTAAACAATGTAACTAGTTGGTTGTGATCTATTTCTTTTTTTTTACATTCTTTTATTTTTCATTCAAAAAAAATTTACACATTCTCCCCTTCTCCCAGTCCCCTCCCGCTCCCCCACTAACCCTCCTCCCTCCCCCTGCTTCCTTAAGAGGGGGCAGGGTACCCTGCCCTGTGGGAAGCCCAAGGCCCTCCCACCTCCATTACTTTCATACCAAAGTTTACCTTTATTTCCACCATTCTATATACCATGGCCTGCAGCTCATTTGGACTTTCAGCAAATAGTGTTGTATCATCAGTGAAATGCAAGTTATTGATTCACACACTTTCTATCTACACACCTATCTCCTCATCCTCCAGGGCTGTTGCTATTATTAAATCCAGGAATATATAAGGTTATATATTAATTACATATCCTTCACTACTTTTAGTATATAGAAATTTAAAATACTTTGAGTAAAAATGTTTTGTGCAAATAATTATAATTATTTGAAATCTTTGGAAAAGTATTCGTATGAACATTAAGTTTGATACACTTTCTAAAACCTCTTCCCTTATTGATATTTTAAATTTATATTTCAAAAAACATATACTACAGAATGTTTAAATTTAACAATAATAACCATTTTAAATTATGTTAAGTGTTCTTAATGATGACTAATAAATTAACAAATACATATTAAATAATGAATATATTTCTTTTTGGGATTCTGTTGATTCCAGCACTGGATATCCTGGAAATAGCTCTGTAGACCAGGCTAGCCTTCAACTCACAGAGATCTATCCGACTGCATCTGCCTCTCAAGTGCTAGAATTAAACTTAATATCTATGCCTTAACATATAAAGTATATTGAGGAAGAGAGGAATGTTCTCTGATGCTTGTAATGCATAGTAAGAAAAAGAACCATAATAAAGTGGGAATAAAATGATATGTAGACAGAAGCAGGATATTAGCTTAAATATAATGTTCCTTATTTTATATTTTTTGCAGGTACACTGCAGAATGTTTATTTTTAAGTACAATGTGGTTCATGGCATATTTGTGTATAGTGGCTGATTCTAACATCTTACCATTGATTAATAAATAAAAAAACAATTAATACAATATGGAAAAACATTAGTATATGTGGTTCAGCCTGATGTAGCATCCAAACTGACCTTAAAGCAAATGTAGTTTTTCTTAAAACTATGTCTTTGGAGGCTTGTGTTCTGGCACAACAGAGGACACAGATCTACAAAGCCATCATTGGGTATAAAGAATTTAATTTGGTCATCATATGCAGGAAATTAATATATCACATCTTTTCCCACTTTTTTTCAAGCTAAATTCTAAGGAACTCTATCAACTTAGCAAATCCTAAATACACATGAAGTGTTTGGGACATTACATAGGTCTGTAAATGGACAAGACTTCCTTTTAAAATCCCTTTCTTAAATGCAGAATCCTGATGAAGTCTATAAGGACCAGAAGACAGTGGTACTTGTTGTTAGGATGCATTTGCCGTGCTGAAATTATTGACAAATATAGAGAACAAGGTACATCTCATGATCCTAAATAATTTATACCAGTAGTAATCAATGTCACTTAACTTTATAATTTTGGATTATTACCTACTTAAAATTTGAAAATGTATTTCTTTATCATAACTCCCTACTAAAAAATTGAAAATATATATTTTTATCAGAACCAATAAATACTATGTTTCTCTAGTTTCTTTGAGTTTGATTATAGAAAAAATAACTACAAATACATATACTTTCCTACCTTTTTAGAGCAAAGAAAAGCATATATAGGACTCAGTGATGACTTCTTTTTTCTTTTCTTTTTCTTTGGAAATTAAGTTGCTGACAAAATTCTGATTAGATGAAAAGATTTCCATACAAATTTGGAGAACTGTAAAAATGGTGACCCTTCTTTTAAATTCAAAGCATATAAACTTAACAGCTTGTACAATATGATTATTTTTTACTTCTCAATTATTGGTAGCTAAGTAATAGAATATTATTTGTATAAAATCAATATAAGATGGAAAATGGCATTAGTACAGGCTCTCAGTGCTATAGTAAAGGACCTCTAACACAAATTAATTAATAAAAAATTATTGTGGTTCCTGTTCTGTCTCATCCCAGAACAAAGAGCTATGAACATATCAAAGCTGCCTCTGGCCACCATGTTCTTCCAGCATCATTGAGTTCAGCCCTTACCTGTTTCATGCTTCTCCTGGCTAGAATATCATGCCCCTATCCTGAACTTATCCAAACCAGATACAGGAATGGGCTGCCCTTCTGCAGCTGTTCTTCCCTTATCAAAGAGTTAGAAACTAATATTTAGAGAATGATACTATAGAAAACCTGGATCATAGTCCAAAATCAAAAGATTATCATGCTTTATTGAGTATCTTCTTACTATTTCTTGAAAGCAATCTATATGCTTTTTCTGCAGCAATATTTGATGTTAGATCATAAGAAAAAATAAGGAAAATATATTAGAACACAGACAGAAATTACACTTGAACAACATTAAATGTTTATCTGCCAATATTTCTCCCTGTAAAATTTTCTGATTTATTAAATTTCATTCATTTTCTAAATGTGAAGGAAATTTTAGTTGAGTCAAAAATTTAAGCATACATAAATTTATTCAAAATGGTTTGAGCCAATATTTGTCTTCATATATTTAAAATATGAATTTACTAAACCTGAATTACTAACCTAGAAAGTAATGAATAGAATTGAGGTCAGATACTCTCTGGATGTGGTGTTTTACTTACCACCCTTTGATATGGATGACAACAAATGAAGAAATAGACTCAATTACTTTCCTAGCTATTCTACCATAGCCTCCTAAAATTAAAACCACAATTTGTACCAAATAAGACAAGATTTTCCTGCTGAAATTCTCTGTTTTCTTTTAATTCTACTGTAATTATTCTGTCAGTCTTATTGAGTTTCTCCCCCAATCTATTCTTGAAATGGTAGTATTATGGCCAGTTTTTCATTTACCTCATATTCTCTGTTTGGTAAATTCCAGTTCTTTTTATTTCTTCATGGTATCTAAGAGGACATAACTCCAAAATATGACTTTTCAGCTCTTCTTTCTTGAGCAATAGACCATTAATATCAAGTGTCACTTTGTTATTTCTTTTGACAAGATATGCTTGTTGAGAAGTGCATTACTTTTCCATTTCCTGAAAAAAATCTCCTTTTCCTAAATTCTGTCTAACCCTATATGGTTTTTTCTTCTCTAACTCTAACATCCTATGCTCAGAAATACAATGATATGGATTTACAGTTCTGAGTTCTTTTGAACAACATTTTTGGGGTGTTAAATTTGTTTGTCCAATTGTTTTTGTTAACTTCATGTGAATATGAATTATATCACAAATGAATATGCTCCTATAATATACCTATTTGCATTGTTGAAATTTAGTTCTTAATCAATCTTGGACACAACCTGGAGGCTGACACTTTCTGTATAAATTGTTCCTTTCCTCCATACATTCAAAGTACATGTCATTTATACTTCTGGTAACAGGAAGCTGTTATAAACTAAAAAGAAGTGTTCTATCAAAACATACCTATTTATAAATACATTTTTTGAATTTTTAAACAATTATTTTTATTTCACTATACCCTTTTCTCCACTGCCCTCCCTTCCTCTCCCCTCCCCTTCTACCCTTTCCCATGTTCCCCATGCTCCTAATTTACTCAGGAGATCTTGTGTTTTTCTACTTCCCATGTAAATTAGATCCATGTATGTCTCTGTTAGGGTCTTCTTTGTTATCTAAATTTTCTGGGATTGTGAATTACAGGCTAATTTTTCTTTCTTTTATGTCTAAAAGCTACTTATGAATTAGTACATATTATATTTGTCTTTCTGGGTCTGAGTTACCTCACTCAATATGATGTTTTCTAGATCCACCCATTTGCCCACAAATTTCAAGATGTTGTTATTTTTTCCCACAGTGTAGTATTCCATTGTGTAAATGTACCACATTTTCTTTATCCATTATTCAGTTGAGGGGCATTTAGGTTGTTTCCAGATTCTGGTTATTACAAAAATTGCTGCTATAAACATAGTTGAGGACAAATCCTTGTGGTATGATTGAGCATCCATTGAGTGTATACCCAAAGCATACCTATTTATAAATACATCTGGTAAACATTTAATTGAACCTTAAAATGTTTTCTTAGACAGTATGTATTCATTGAATACAAGGCAGATATTCTAATTAGGTAATGTTTCAAGAAGTAGAGAAATATTTCAAGTGCAGATATATCAAATGTTTTCCTGAAAACAAATATATGTATATACATAGAATGGATTTCCAGTAATTAATCAACTAAAATATTGCTTGATACTTGTTTCCTTATATGTAATTTTGCTACGTTAAAGTTAAAACCTTTCTTTTTATTTAGAGAGAAAAGAGGAGATGATGTGGGAGTCCCCCCTGTATACTATGAATATGATTTACTACCATTGGTTAATAAAAGAAGCTGTTTCAGCCTAGAGCAGGGCATAATATAAACAAGCTGGAAGAGATATAGGGAGAGTAGGTGGAGTTAAAAGATGCCATGTAGCTGGCTAAGAAGACAGATGCTGGAATGCCACAACCTTACCAGGCAGGCCACAGTCTCATGGCAGCACACAGATTAATAGAAATGAGTTAATTCAGAATGTAAGAGTTAGCTAGAAATATGCATAAACTATCAGCCAAACACTGTAGTAATTAATAAAGTTTTCATGTGGATTACTTGGGTCTGAACGAGTAGTCTCTTTCTACGTACTGGGGACATGGCTTATTCTATGTACAAAACCTACTAGTACAGAGCTTCAGAATTGTAGGTCACTTATTCTTAGATGAAACTACAACAGTACTTTCAACACAGCAATTTACCATATCCCTATTTTTGAATTTCTATGTTCAAAATTCATATTAAAATATAATCCGCAATGTGATAGATTTAAAAGGAGGATTCTTTGGAATTGATTAGGCTCTGAAGGATTAGTCTCCTTTCAAGAGAAGCTTCAAGCTCATCTATTCTCTTTGTATCATCTGCCTTTCCTGTCGTTGTCTACAGTGCCCAATCCCTTCAGGAAACAATAATCAAGAAGCCATCCAGAAAGCAAAGATGTGGTTTTAAACAATAGCTGAACCTGACAGAAGCCTGTAGTTTTCAGCCTCCAGATCAGTTTTTTACAAAAGTAAATTTAAGCTGTTGATAAGTCACTCAGCTTGTGTTTTGGAGTTATATAGCACAAACAGACAACAGTTTCCTGGTAATATATTTAGTGGTCAGAGTTGATATTTTGTAGAAAGCTGGAAAATGAAAAAGAAATTTGTAAAGCTTCTGAATTATAGGGGAGCAGAATGTTTTTAATAGAAAAGGAAAGAGTTATGTGAATTGCAAATCTGTTTCCTCAGTAAAAATCATGCTCTCTACATGATAAAAGGGTCTCTGCAATAGTCTCCCATCAGGACTTGTCTTGATGCTGGCTTCTCCTTCTGCTTGTACTGGCAGTAGGAAGTCAATTCTGTTTTAAATAATGGAAATGCATGTTGCTGAGCCAATTTTAGATCTTCATTTGGGCTACCAAGGAGAGATTTAAATAAGTCTATCTAACAAGCAGCAGGATGGCTAGGGAATTAGACTAAGACCCACAAGAAAATTATCTTTTCTACCTGATTATTGAATTTTAGCTTCTCATGAATTTTACTCTTACAGGCATTTATATGTGGTACAAGTACCTCACTCTTATCTCCTTTCTGAAGGGCACATATAAATAGTTCAATAGATTACCTGGAAGCAATCTTTAAACTGCATTCTTTTAAAGTTCTGACAAACCAAAATCTTATTTTTCTAAGGTTATAAAATAAATACCAATCCATTCCTGAGTGTACATCCTATTCCACTTAAGCATGTAAACTCATGAAAAATTACAGGATTCCAAATTCTTTCCTTTATAGCTGTTGACTTTCAGAGTTATTTCTGGCAGGTGCATGGACTGGTAGCTACTGTCTGCCAACTGATATCATGTGGATACTATGAAGAACAAGCAAGAAACTAAAAGTGTTTATAATATTAATGGATTGATAGAAATTTTCTCTAAAATTTTCAGTGTCACATTAATAGAGGGCAACAGAAGAGTCCATTATGTTTACTCTGAGTATCCATCAATTTCTTACTATCTATGATGTAACATTCATATCTTCAGTGGAGTATGGTTGTGTGGATCTTAATTTGGTTCATTTGGTCAGGTTATGATATATCATTTAGTTCATGTGATATTTCACAGCAGAATTTCTGTGACTACAGAAACACAATACATATAGATAGACATTCTTTTAAAGAAATTCACAGGGACAAAATTTCAGGTTCTGCTCCAAAATCATCTTACTTGGTTTTCCGGTGTGTTTCCTACTATTCTACTTATATATAATGATGTTATTTTGTGATGATAATATAAATTTCAGTGTTGTTATTTATATTCATCTTGCACATAACCAGAACACAGAAAAATGATTAGGTTTTATATTACACTTCTGTTGTTTTTGTTTCATATTTTTGAGACAAGGTCTTGTTATATTACCTTAGGTGGCCTAAAATTCACTATGTAACCAGGCTCTACTGGAATTCACAGGACTCTCCTTGCCTCTGTCTGCAAGTACTAGGATTAAAAAGCATGAATACTTATACTTTTACTTGCTATTTGAATAAAAATTGGTTATTTGTTTAAATAGGTTTATTACTATTTTCTACTGAGTGACTATAATATAATCACATCATAATTGAAGAATGGAAGCTTAATTTTTTCTCAATTTGTATGATTTATTTTCTTGTAACCCTGCCTTAACTATGTTGATAATACAGTGTTGAAATTAGTGATGAGAGGAGTTATCTTTCCTTGTCTCATACCTCAGACTAAGAATTTAAGGATTCTCATAATTATGTATGATGTTTACTGTAGGGTTTTTGTCAACCTTTTTTTTTATCAAGATGACATAGTTATGTTCTATTTGTAATTTTCATAGGGAATCTTTTTAAGGAATTAATGAGTATTTGACTGATTAACTATTTTTCTATCCTGATAGATGGGTCACGTATTCTTTAACTTCTGGATGCAACAGATATCAGTATTTGAGTCATTGACTATTGAAATATTTACCCACCATATTCACAGTATATAGATCATAAACATCATTGTGTTTAATTTATTGCAATGTTTTGTTAAGTCTCATACCAGTTATGTGTATGAGCTGTGCTCCTCTTCCAAGGTATATTTGCTGATGTGGTTTTACTTATTGGTATGTATGTGGTGTGGTGTGTGGGGGGGTGTACGTGTGTGTGTGTGTGTACACATATGTGTCTTTGTTTCTCCTTGTAATTATTTGATTTAGGTATTAGAGCAATGTCTTCAAATATTGAGTTGGAAATAATAACATTAACTCAGTGTTCAAATATTATGGAAGGTTTCTTTCTAAAGGTTAGAAATCACCAATTCCTGATCATCTTAGCATTGCTGGGAAGACACAATCATGATTTACCAAAAATAAGTGACCAAATGAATATTGTGTCTCTAGTTCTAAGTTGTTACAAATACCACACAATATGGGTATTTGTAACAAATACCCATAAATTCTGGTTAAAAGAGGATTTATTGTTTTTCTATATTGACTATTCACTTTTATTTTCAATTTCATTTGCTTATTTTGACATTTTATTTCCTCTCAACTTTATTTTGAATATAATCCATTTTTCTTCCATCAGTTTAATGCATTTTTAAACTTAAAATATCTACGTTAAATCAGTTGCATTTTATTTTAATACAGTTCAAACTCATATATTTTCCTAAGATTCTAACTTTTATATATGTGTTATTTAAATAAATTGTTTTATCTACAAATATTTTGTGATAGCTCAGCAAATATCTATTTTCAATTCCTAGTTTAAGTTTCTTGTGAAGAAAGAGCATAGATTATATAGTTTATATTATTTTAAATGTGTTAAAGAATTTCTACATGACCCAACCTGTGATTGACACAGGGGAATATTACATATGAGCTAGAGAATGTTTATTTCACTCTGTAAATAACAAGCATATCCATTTGGCTGATGCTGCCAGACTCAATAATTGTTCACTTTTATTCCTGAGATACATTTCACATTTGGTAGGCATCTTCACATTTAAAAGGGTTTCTTTTAAGAAATTCTTAGATGAATATTCAGAAAAATTAACTATGATAGCCTCTCCATTTAATTGGTAGATTTAGCCAATTATTATTTAAGTGATTACAATTGTTACTCCTTTATAATATCATTATGTTTTTTCCCTTTGTTCTTTCTTACCTTCTCTGCCTTGATTTTCTCTTTTTTTCAATGTATCCATTATACACATTTTCCAATTTTAGTGATTTCTTTAGAGTTTTAATATACATTTACAGGAAGTCTACACTTCTTTTTTTTGCAAATAAAATTACAATATTTCTCCTTCCCTTTTCTCCCTCAGAAACCTCCCATATACACCAACTTGCTCATTTATAAATTTGTGTCTTTTTTAAAAATTAGTTTTTAATACATGCTTACATGCATTGTATTCTTAAATATAACTTGCTTATTCCATACAATAGTACTTGTACATTTGTTTTCAGGGATGACCATTTGCTATTGGATAAACAGTTAAGAGAAGTATTGTCAGCCTAGATGAGACTATTTCATAGGCATCATAAATATTTATTTATATTGAGAATGTTGTGTTCTATATATTTTCAGGAAGTAGTTTATCATATGGTTCCTTATTACTTTTTCCAGACATACCCTCCTCTCTCTTTCTGTCTTTGCTTCCTCTCCTTTTCTAAAAATCCCTTCATTTCCTGCAGTCAGATGAGGCATCTTGTATAGTGCTATTCTCCTGTACCGTTTTCCAAGTTTCTTCTGTTTTTATCTCCCTCTTGCTCCCCCCCTTTCCCATTTCTATGATCAGATCACAGGTACTCTGCCATTACCCTCTATTGCCCCCCAAGTCTCCTAACCTGACATTTTATCTTCCTATTTTCTGTTGTTACTCCAGGCTTACATCTGAGGGTGGGAACTAGAAGTCTCTAAATAAAAAAAAAATAAGCCTTTTTTCTTTCTTAATCTGGGTTGTGTCACAATAGAATCTTTTCTAGTTCCATCCATTTTATTCTGTTTTTTATTTCAGGATTATATTTTTCTTAGAGGTGAATTTCATAGTGCATATGAATCAAACTTTAGTTACACATTCTTTGATTAAAAGATATTTAAGTTGTTTCCATTTAATTTCTGTTGTGAATACAGCATCAATAAATATAGCTGACCAAATATTGTAGAAGAGGATGTAGATAGATGTCAGGGGTGTTGTGTATACGTCAAGAAATGGTATAGTGGGGTAATATCAATTCCACTCTATATGCTGTGAATGTGTTTTGTTACCATTAGTTACAAATGTTTTGGCCTATGGAAGGGCAGAATAGAGCAAGGCAGAAATTCCAAGCAAATAAGGAGGAGAAAGTGGGCAGAGTCAAAGAGATGCCATGTAGCTGCAGAAGGAGATAGACCCTGGATAACCTTACTGTTATCTATGTATCGTGCTGATACATAGATTAATAAAAAGGGTTAATTCAAGATCTAAGAGTTAATTAGAAATATTTAGTAATTATTAGTTTAGAAATATTAGTAATTATTTTGGGTCTGGGCAGCCGGGAATGAAAGTGCAGTCTCTGCTTACATAAATATTCACACTGATTTCCATAGTGATGTCATTGGTTTACAATTCCACCAACAATGAATGAGGATTCCCTCTTCTAGAACCCTTTCCAATATTTGCTATCAAATGTTTTGTTCATCTTTATCTTTCAAATGGGGGATAAGATGAAATATCAAAGTATATTTGTTCCATTTGGATCTAACTTTTGTGTAAAGTGTTAGATACTGATCTAATTCCATCCTTCTACATGTAGACATTCAATTTTTCCCAGCAAAACTTGTTGGATCTGGAGCCTGGGATCCAGAGATGAATGACGGCAGACAGTTGAATGGGATGATCTGTGTGATCTATTGAATATGTGGTCAGGTGGGGGAAGGGGGTTGCACCATGAGGTCTGCTAAAATGCTGGAGATGAGACTGAGGAAATGTATCTGGAAGGGAGGGGCAAGAGGTGAGGATGCAGTTAGTTTACCTGGTTGAAGTGGGCCCAAGGTGTCCCTTTTTTATCTCTTCTGATTAATTTTAGGTTGAAGTCGATTATTTTTTTACAAGCTAGCAATGCCTGCTTGCTTTCTGGTTCAATTTGACTGGAATGCATTTGTCCATCTTATGATTTCAAGGTAGTGTCCTCATGTGTTTCATGTAGCAAAAGAAAACCAATTTGTTTCATGATTCATTCATTTAGTCATCCTGTGTCTTTTGTTTGGATAATTGTGACCATTTGATAGTAAAAGTTAATACTGAAGTGTGTGTTAATTGTGATCATTTGGCTGTTGAATTCTGGTGTTATTGTTTATGTTTTCAGTGGTCTTTTGTGTTTAGTAATAAAGGTTCTATATTTTTTTCCAGTCTCTCTGTTATACTCATTTTGTCTTTTAAATGAAATAATGCTTCTTGTTTTTGTCTTGTTAGGGTTATTTTTTTCATTTAGTTTTGGTTTCTTGAATATAACATATTAGGTTATGTCTTTCTTTTTGTTGTTGTTGTTGTTTTTAGACAGGGTCTCTCTATATATCTTTCACTTTCCTAGAACTCATTATATAAACCAGGATGGCCTTGTACTCTTAGAGATTCAGATGCTCCTGCCTCTAAAATGCTGATATTAAAAGCTTCTGACACCATGCTCAACTCTAGCTGTTTCTATTGTGGGAAGTATTTTCTTTCTCCTTCAATCATAGCAGACAGATTTTGCTGGGTGTGTTATTCTTGTTTTGCTTCCATAGTTCCTTAGAACATGGAGTGAATTGCCCAAGGTTTTTCTGGTTTCCAGTTTCCATTGAGAAATTAGATTTTATTCTGATTTATTTTCATGACTCCTGTAGTCACTATTGTTTTTTCTCTGGCAGCTTTCAGTATATTTCCATTTGTTTTGTATAGTTCATGTTTTAATTATGATATGTTATAGGGATCTCCTTTTCCAATGTCTATTTGGTGTTTCTAGTATTTGTAAATGTGTGACTTTCTTTAGTTGTGGGAAGTTTCTTCTATGATCGTGTTGAAAATTTGGGCTTACTTTTAAATTAATAAATCCATTATCTATGCCTTTAATTTCAATGTTTAGTTTTTTATGGTGTCCCACATTCTTTGTATATTTCTTTAGTGTGGCTTAAAATATTTTCCTTGTACCTTGCTTATTTATTTTAGATCTTCTACTTTATCTTAGATTTGTAATATTTTATTCTCTGTTTGATTCATTCTACTTGCACAGTTTTTCTTTGAGTGTGAGATTTCTTGTTGAGTTCTTGGGTTTTTCAGTTCCACCATCATTTTAGCTTGTGTCCACGTTAATGTTACTATCTCCTTATTGAAATAAACTCTGAAGTCTTGTATTGTCTTTATCATTTCTGTCAGCCATGTATTAGTCAGGGTTCTCTAGAGTAACAAAACTTATAGAAAGTGTATATGTATACATAAATACAGGAGATTTATTAGAGTAATTTACAGGCTGTGGTGCAGAAAATCCAACAGAGGCTATGAAAGGAAATTCCAAGAATACAGTAGCTCTAAATCTCTGAGGCTGGATTTTTCAGCTCATGTAGCTAATCTTCAATAGTCAGTGGAATCCCAAAGAAGTAGTCTCTAATGTCACTAAAGGAATGGACTTGCTTATCAGGTGAGAGCAAGTAGGTAAAGGGCAAAAGCTTCATTCTTCCATGTCCTTATAGACTTCCAGTAGAAAGCATGAACCACATTAGAGGTTGGTTTTCCCAGGTCAGAGGACTTGGATTAAAGGTATATCTTTCTCATATATTATGATTAGAAGTAGATCTTCCTACTTCAATTTGATAAAAGTTATTCACAGTTATGCTTTTCATTTTTGTCTTTCATAGTTAAGTTGACAACAAAAAAAGACATCACAAGTCTTATGCTTATGCTTTCTTGGACATCATTAATATATTTATTCTTCTTATGACCCTTTTCTTTAATTTCGCTGAGCTATTCATTTGTCTCTTCTTAAAATCCTTGAAATCTTGAATCCTTAAAGTTCACGATTCCTATAATTATTTGTCTGGGTTCATCTAAGTAATTGTCATTGGCAATTCTATATTACTGGTACATTTTAGAGAGGAGATAGTGACTTGGTCTTTCACATTATTAGTATTTTGGTAAAAAGACCTAATGAAACATATGAGATCATACTTAATTTGCTGGACACTGGACTTCCTATATCTGTTACTTAATGCTTTTATTTCTTTGGATGAAAATATTACTCATTAGGATAATATTGACCTTCTTTCTAATACTAATATATATATATATATGTGTGTGTGTATGTGTGTGTGTATACATATATATGCACACATATACACCTGGAGTATTGGGAGTATTAGTATGTGTGTGCATGTGTGCGTGTGTGTGTGTGTGCGTGTGTGTGTGTCTCTGTGTGTGTGTGTGTGTACCTGTCATATTTAGTTATTTTTTTGTTTGCTTTTCTTTGTGATGTTGAGCTGTCACATATAAAGGCGCAGATTTTCTAAGTCATGCCAAGTGCCTTAATTTCAATATCAAAACTTACTCTCTTCATTTCTGTTGTTTTTTTGTGGACTTTAAAAATTATTTTTTGTGTCTTTGAATCAAAACTTCTTTTGTTTTTTCAAGACAGGGCTTCTCTGTATAACAGCACTGGCTTTCCTGAATCTCACGCTGTAGACCAGGCTGTCCTCAGACTTACAGATATATACACCTGCCTCTTCTTCCTGAAGCTCACTCTGTAGACCAGGCTAGCCTCAGACTTACAGATATATACACCTGCCTCTTCTTCCTGGAGCTCACTCTGTAGACCAGGCTAGCCTCAGACTCACAGATATATATACACCTGCCTCTTCTTCCTGAAGCTCACTCTGTAGACCAGGCTGTCCTCAGACTTACAGATATAGATACACCTGCCTCTTCTTCCTGAAGCTCACTCTGTAGATCAGGCTGTCCTCAGACTTACAGATATAGATACACCTGCCTCTTCTTCCTGAAGCTCATTATGTAGACCAGGCTGGCCTCAGACTTACAGATATAGATACACCTGCCTCTTCTTACTGAAGCTCACTCTGTAGACCAGGCTGCCTCAGACTTACAGATATAGATACACCTGCCTCTTCTTCCTGAAGCTCACTCTGTAGACCAGGCTGCCTCAGACTTACAGATATAGATACACCTCCCTCTTCATCCTGAAGCTCACTCTGTAGACCAGGCTAGCCTCAGACTTACAGA
>PVIU01004661.1:31871-69414 GCA_004026605.1 Ondatra zibethicus
CTTCTTCCTGAAGCTCACTCTGTAGACCAGGCTGGCCTCAGACTCACAGATAGATACACCTGCCCCTTCTTCCTGAAGCTCACTCTGTAGACCAGGCTGGCCTCAGACTCACAGATAGATACACCTGCCACTTCTTCCTGAAGCTCACTCTGTAGACCAGGCTGTCCTCAGACTTACAGATATAGATACACCTGCCTCTTCTTCCTGAAGCTCATTTTGTAGACCAGGCTGGCCTCAGACTTACAGATATATATACACCTGCCTCTTCTTCCTGAATGCTCGGATTAAAGGTGTGTGTCACCACCACCCTGCTATACCAGAATGTCTTACTGTTTTAACCTATTCTTGTATGATTTCTTGGCAGTAAGTCTCTTAGCATATTAATACTCTTTTATTTGTTTTTCTTTTAATCCTTAGAGGATTCTAAAATTATTAATATTTGACTGTTTCTGATATTTATGCAGATTCTTCAAACTATATATACATTGAAATTCTTTTTGTAGCTAAAGGTGCTGTGTAAAGTATATATATTCATATATATACATACACGCACAATATATCAAATAGTTAAGTGTTTAGCAATGTAATAGACCGGTAGGACAAAGAGAAAATCTTATCTAGGTCTATAATTTAGTGCCAGTCCTTTGTTGGCCATGCTTCTGGGCTTTGCCCTTTAATACTGTTTTAAGAAATAGCTGCTGTTGGTTGGAGTAGTGCACTTCATTTCCTCAAGGTGATCATTTCCTAGAGGAATCTCAGCTAGTTTGGCTTTAGTAAACATGTTTTCTACAATACAGACATTATTAATATCACCTTTAACATATCTACATATCTTCGTGATTTTCTTTCTCTGTTTTTCCTGGAAGAAGGAAGAAAGTATTTTTCTTTCTTTTCTTTTCTTTCTTTTTTTTTTTTTTTGAGACAGGGTTTCTCTGTGTAGCTTTAGAGCCTATTCTGGAACTGGCTCTTGTAGACCAGGCTGGCCTCGAATTCACAGATATCTGCATACCTCTGTCTTCCAAGTTCTGGGATTAAAAGTGTATGCCACCACCAACAGGCAAAAAAGTATTTTTCTATGGTGCAATTGTGTGAGAATTTCCCTGGAATGATATGATCAAAGTTTTACTTGCTTTAAAGATAAACAAAAAGAATGATTAAATCAGAGTCCTGTCATGTAAGGCAAGATGTTTATTAGAACTGTTTATTGGAGAGTGGATGAGAAGATACCTACAGAAGAATGGATGACTCAAAGTTAGTTTCATTTCCACAAAATATACAAAGACGATTACTCACAAAATCTACAACCCTTTGGCCTTTTGCACATTCTCAAGTTATCTCTGCAAGTCATAGAGTTGCTTTTTCTACTTTGTTTGGTTAGCTGGGGAGTCTTCTTAAGCAGTCTTTCACTGCTTCCATAAACTTGGAGAGTGACCTTGTGTGTAACTCACCTTTTTAGGAGCTTTTTGAAACTTGTTAAATGTTTATTTTTAAGCCTTTTCATCCCCTAAGTCATTTAGAACTTCTTAACATTTAAGTAGTATCCTTTCCTGAGGGAATGTTTCAATTTGGAGGAAATTGCTACACACCGTTCTGCCCCTTTCCCTGCCTCTTTATTTATCTCACCACCTTTTCTGCAATATTTCTGAGACTTTGAAAGGATGATATGCATTTATGGCCAAGCATTGGATAATGATGCCGCAGCAAGAGTCACTTCTCAGGATATTCATTCTTGGTTTGATCCCCATGGTATAACACTTTACCAAAGAAAATTCCTTCCTGATTGATTGAAGTTGACAGAAACTGATTTCGGCATGTAACCAAAAATTTAGTGAAGGCAATTTGATACATCATACCCACTTAATAAAACAATAATAGTCATTTACCCTACTGAAACCCATGACTTCCCATCTATAATTTTGCTTGTCCTGGCTTAAAATATAAGACCCTTAATGCCAATTGGAAACTTTGTGATCTGTAATAGTTATGCCATGGATTGCACTATCAAATAAAACTTTCATAGTGTTCTGGTACTGTAACATGCAGTGTCTGCTGCCGTGCAGGAATTTTGGTGAGAGTTGTTCTGGTCTCCCCCATGGCCTGCACAACACTCCTGCTGCTATGGCAGGAAGCCAGTAAAGAGAAAGCTTAGATTTCATTCTCAGCTTTACTCCTCCATGTCCTACAACCAAAGTATTCTGTGTCTTCACCTCATGGTTTGAGCACACAACCAACAGAAACAGCAATAACTTTCCTAGCTTGTGGAGCTGCAGAGATCTTACTTCACAACAACTTGTAAGAAGGTAGCCTAACACTGGCAGTAAAGTTTCCATTTGACAATCTTATGGACCCAAGCAGTACCTTTTTCTAGCTCTTCAGGGTGCACGCTCTACTCAAACTTTTATTTTTTTTTTATTGACTGTATTGAGCTATACATTATTCTCTGCTCGCCTCTCTTCCTTTCTACTCCCCTTCTATCCTCTCCCATGGTCCCCATGCTCCCAGTTTACTCAGGAGATCTTGAAACTTTCTGACAGCTATTTTAATAACACATTTTCCCCCATTTAATAAGCCCAACCTACAAAACAGGTGGGAGAATTAATGTATCTGGTCATTTTTCAGCCAGTTTTTCACTCTGTTTGTGAAAATTCTTCTTTGTCACTGTTGATTCTCAGTAGGATCTCTATTTTGTGCAGCCTTTTTTCCCCAGAGACTAAAATATTCCATCCTACATGGAAGCTCCTTAAGACAGAATATGTAAATAAAAACACAAGAGGATTTAGGAATTAGAAAGTCCCTGAAGCTTACCAAATTCACTAGACCCTTCCTTTCAAAGAGTAAACAACAGAAGATTGGGACAGATCATCACCATAGAAATTTCGTCCTATGGATGGAGATAGAGTCAGAGACCCACATCCGCATCAGAGCAATGGACTGAGCTCCCAAGGTACAGTCGAAGAGCAGAAAGTGGGAGAAGATGAGCAAGGAAGTTAGGACTGTGAGAGGCTGGTCCACCCACTGAGACAGTGTGCCTGAACTAATGGGAGCTCACCAAATCCAGCTGGACTGGGACTGAACAAGCATATGATCATACCGGACTCTCTGAATGTGGCTGTCAATGGGGGCAGACTGAGAAGCCATCAATAATGACACTAGGACTTATCTCTTCTGCATGTATTATCTTTTTAGGAACCTAGTCTATTTGGATGCACACCTTCCTAGGCCAGGATGGAGTGGGGAGGGCCTTGGACTTCCCACAGGGCAGGGTACCATGCCCTCTTTTAAGGAAGCAGGGGCAAGGAGGAGGGGTAGGGGGGAGCAGGAAAGGACTGGGAGAAGGGGAAGAAATGTAAAGTTTTTTTGAATGAAAAAATAAAAGAATATAAAAAAAGAAAAAAAAAGGAAAAAAAACCAACAGAAGATTGCTGAGAGTTACTCTCAGACAAGCCAAAGTGCAAAAAAGATTCTCAGACATGCCAAATAGCAAATAAAACTCCCCAAGATCAGACCAGTTGCCTCAAATAAGCAGAATCTTGTTAAGCTTTCTGAAAGAGGTTTAGACCAACTTTGAAAGGGCTCTCCTGTGGAACTTCCTAAAGCTGTGCAGTAGGTTCCACAGCCTGCATTTGTGGCCTGTCACGTGTACTGGGGTGGGCTTTGTTGATGCTTTGAGGTATATCTTCTCCTTTAAATAATTCCTCACCACTATTCCTGTTTTTATCCCAATAAAACTCGTTTACCAAGTAGGAATTTGGTGAAATCTCTCTTTTGTTCTGTTATGGGATACCTCTCAAGGGTGTGTGCATGTATGTGTAACATCTCCCTAGGAAAAGTCTCGTCTGAAGCACAATTAATTAAAACTCAGGGAGAGAAATTAGAGATCACTCAGAAGATCTGAAAAGCAAAACAGTCAGCCACTGGTTCTTACTCGACCTCAGTTCAAAATGATGTTCTTGTCTCCAGGAATCTCAGAATAAGACTGGGTCTGAGAGCTGTCTCCTCCCATTTCATAATCCTCTCTAGTTCTGGAATTAAAGGCCTGCACTACCCGGTTTCTATGGCAAACTAGTGTGGCTACTGGGATTAAAAGTGTGTGTTATCATTTCCTGGTTTGTAAGGCACCAGTGGTGTTGCTTTACTCTCAGATCTTCCGGCCAGCTTTATTTATTAAAAAACAATTGAAATGTCACTACTATCACTCAAAATAATCGGTGATCAAACAGGGATAGGGTAGAACTAAAACTGAAATGGAGAGGAGGAAGTGCATGGTCCTAGCTGTACAGTTGAGACTGAGCAGCCTGATTGGAGATCATCTGCGGAGGAAATTCTAATGCAGTTGTCCTTTCCTGTATTGTATGTGTAAATGTGTCTTTGTTCTATGACAGTAGTTATATGTTTCTTACTGTGGGTAGTGAGGTGTACAACAAAGGCTACTCCATTGAGACTAGGAATAACTAACTGTAGGAGGAATCCCAGGATGGCAGTTTCTATGTGGTATGAGTGGTCATGCCTGCTTAATGAATGTGTCCATCACATGAATATGGAGATACATGATAATAGTATTAGAGAAAATGTTACAATCCATTAGATCTGTGCACAAGGTTCAAGACTGTCAATAAACAGTGACAGAGTATACATGGCCAGGGTTGTGTATAGTTAGAAATGCCTCAGAGACTGAGACAGCAAGCAAATTATGTACTGAGGAAATTATGTAAGGCTTTAAACTTTAAAATAGTTCTGTACTTGTGGGTCATGACTATTGCTGTTATAAAATTCCATAATTCTTATCCAAAGGTTGACATTGATAGGAACCACTTCCAAGACTTGGGGATGATTGTAGAAGAGAGAGGGGGAAAATTATAAGAGTCAGAGGGAGGGATTAGGTGTTGTGTAGCAGTTTCCTTAAAGAACAAAACATTCTACTGTGTAGAAAATCTCTTCGTCAGCAGGCAAACAACTAAAAATAGCTTCAGCAAGTTCCTAAAACTGAGAAGATTCACTATAGTCCTTCCTCACAAAGCAAACAAAAAAGTCTGCTGAGAATCATTCTCAGACAATTTAGGTGCCAAGAAGATTCTGACACTAGACTTGCTTCCTGGACAAAACAGGAACCAGAAATGATCCAGGCTGTCTGTAACAGGCTAAGATCAACTGGAGTACCTGGAAAGGACACTGCCCGATTTTACTGAGAAGCCTGGACGCTATACTATGCGCTCCAGTTCCGAGGTTTTGGGGGCGGGGGAGGGCTTTTGAGACAGGGTTTCTCTGTAGCTTTGGAGCCTGTCCTAGAACTAGCTCTTATAGACCAGACTGGCCTCAAACTCACATAGACCCATCTGCCTCTGCCTCCTGAGCGCTGGGATTAAAGGCGTGCACCACCACTGCCCGGCTCCCAGCTTTTGAGAGCTACCACCTGCGCTGGGGTGGATTTTGGTGATATAGCTTTCTTTTGAATCTTTCTTCTCTTGTAAGTAACCTTTGTTGTTGGGATCATTTGGAGTCCTGGCCTCCAGCTGCTCTTCCATGCTAGAAATCTTTACTTTCCTTCTGATTTGAGTTACTGAAAGCTGTGTCATAATTGTTTACCAGCTCAGCTTCACAAGCACGTGTTGCCTTGCCTTGAGGATCAGAGGATAAGGTTTTAACCTGTTGGCCCACCTGACTGTTGAGTATATAAGCCTCCATGGTGCTATTGAATAAAGGGCTTCTTACCAGTGACTAGAGGCCCGAGTCTCTGTCTCTCTGTCTGTGCTGTCTTTGTGTGTTTCAGCCTCCAGCCCCTTGCCCGAAGCTCGCGAACTGTATGGTAGCGCATAGAACACAGACAGGCGTTGTACGCTGCACTTTGTCCTATATTCCTGTAAATAATCCCAGTAAACTCAGATTCACAACACCCATATATAACATCAAATTTCAGGTGGCCCTTGATTGTGGCTTCCTCTGTTTCTTGCTTGCATGTAAATGATTATGAGACTTCTGAGGCAGAGTCTACACAGGTGGGGTTATATTTGTATCCTTTTTTGCCGGTTTCATCATAGAATATACTAGCATTTTAATTGGGCTTTTAGTGTATAATCTCTACTTTTTTTGGTTCCTGTATTTTGTTCATTGGCCTCAAACAATCTCTTCTGTTTGATATGCACTGCCTTACTGGAGAGTAGGCAACTTTGCAGATTATTTGGTATTTTCCCTAAACATTTGTGGCATTGCTACCTTCAGAGTTCATATTCTTAAGTTAACATCTCTAGTTTTGGCACAAGGAGTGTACCCCAACAATATGTCCACCCAGAGGAATGCTCCCTTTTAGTGAAAAAGTGCACACTTTGTACTCTTGGGGAAAGAAAAAATAGTTTAGCACTGTCACAACCCTTTTTACCAGCACTCTTATATCAACATATTCATCTACCATTCCTAAGTTTCTGGTGCTTTGGGGCATAGCCACTAATAACATTTCATTTGTCTCCAGTATTGTAATTCAACATGAGGCCTATGATGGCCATTCATGACCCACAGCATCAGGCATCCTTGTCCACCCGACCAGAGGAACAGCTAGGGAAAAGATTCTTTGTCCTCTTAACTGCCTGGAGGAGAATCTAACCTGTTAAGCTGTACAAATTCATGTAGACAAGTCTAGGTTTGCAAATTCTTGAGTTTTGCCCATGTTGGTGTGTTTGAATGTTCCCTGCTTTTCCACATACACCCCTCTTATAAATAACTCTAACACTTATTGGTTCACAAAGTTGGAAGTCAGTAGAATTGTCACTTTAGACAGCCATTGGTTCCCTTCCTGGAATGAATAAACATTCGTTCACAGCTCTCCTGAAAAAGTCTTGTACAACAGTTATTCACCGTGAAGGTTTGCTAATGTTCTAGGAAATAAATTTGTTAGTGTCTGAGAATCCAGGAAGAATCAACCACAAAAGATCTGCTTCAAACAAATCAAAAATTTATTTAGAAAAACACTGATATAGGGAAGATGGCAGGGTTTGGGCTCCAAACCACAATCCTGAGGCAAGGACAGCAACCAGTTTTAAAGATTAAAACCACAAAGAGACAGTTCCAGAGTCCCTTATAATCATAGTTCTTGGGAGTAATGCAGCCTAAGACTACCTGTCCAACAGGTTTCCTCTGGGCAAAACACATGTGGAAATGAATCCTCACTTGGCAAGGACCAGTAGTCCACAGGACAGCTTAGGATTTTGCAAAATTTGTGCAGCTTTCATGATCCTTCCTCATTGTGTTGGTGATTCTATGGGAGGATTGTAGTTTTTCCTTATCAGTTACACACACAATAGCTATTATTTTCCCCATAATTCTGACCTTTCTCAAATATTTTTCCTTTAAGATTCAACAGGAACTAATGCTTTTCAAATTTCTTAACTGAAATTACTAACTATAACGTCTAATTCTTGAAACTTTTCTGATTCATTGGAGAGAGTTAGGTACATTGAGAAAACAACACTTATAACATTAACCATGTCTCACAGTTCAGGAAAATAGAGCAGGGCATGCATACGCAGAATAGGGAAAAGGACTCAGGAGCACGCACAGTGCCAACTGCTGAGAGTAAGTTCCCTGGACACCAGCCTTAGAATCATTGGTATAATCTGGTTTGCTCCAAGAGGAAAGAATACAATGCAAAATGTAGGATAAAGAGAGCCATTTTTACTATTTTTAGTAGCTTATATTGGTGAAAGAAGCATGGTATAGTGAGATGGGAAAAGAGTGTCTTATCAAAGTCTGCCTTTTACAGAGAGATTAAGACATGGGACCCTCTGTAGAAAAGGGAACTGTATAAAAATATATCTTGCAGACATGAAAGAATTGTTTGGGTTTGAATATAGTTGTCCTTAAAGCATTGTGCCCATGCTTATTACTTTTCAACTTTATAAACACAAGGAGCTGGAGCTGACATAAGTTCTATGAGAACAATATGTGCCTGGCTTGAAAGTTAGTTATGCCTGCAAAAATGCTGAACTCTATGTCTAAAATAAGGTAATGCAGGGAGTGGGAATGTGTATTGGGGAAGCATGAAGAGGAACAATGGGTCTTTCATAATAATCACGAAGTATCATTTAAATTGTGATGTATTTCTTAAAGTGAAAAATAGAAGCCAATAATAAAGTTCTTCCTGTAACCCTAGTTAAAAAACTCTAAGTATAAATAAAGATGGTCTGAGCAATACGGGGCAACTTGAATACAACCCACTTGGTGGTCAGAAGTTTTATTGGCACTGATTCCCCTTTTGAGCCCCCAGCTGAGGCTGCACTCTGGCACATAATGTAATATAGGGAGAAGTGGTTGGGAATTTTTCTCAGTAACACACTTTTAGCCTGTCAGGCAGTTTTGTGCTTTTGTGATCTAGACCAGCTTTGGGCCAACCAATCAGAATTGGTGGAAAGCTTGTGGTTCACACCTGTGTGAAGGCATAGGAGACTGCAGCCTAGCCTAAGGAAATTGTTGACAGCATCTCAGGACAGAATGGCAGATTGGAACCAAATGTAATTTCTGCTGGTAACTAGGATTGAACAAAATTCACAAAGATATAAGGCTTGCTATATTAACAGTTATAACTCAAAACATTTTTATTTTCTGACAAATCAGAAAAGAGTTGCTAATTTTTCAGTATGCTCAACTTTTCATTGTTAGGATAGGTGTGGTGATTTCTAAGATCCTTATATGCAAGACTAGAAATTAGTTTATTTTTGTACTTTGCATGTTAAATAAGTGCAAATTTTAAGTTGAAGTTGAATCAAACTGTTTTAGAACAATAATAGCAATTAATGTGTTTATCTGTGTTGTGGGCCTGGGGTCCCTCAGAGATTCACCAGTCTGACTCCAGGTTTGGTTTTAGTAAATTCGAGACTTTTAATTAAAAAGTAGCCAGGACCAAACCAGAGAGTGTACTCTGGATAAGACCCTGATATTGTTAGTCCAATGATTATAAGGGCAAGCTCCACAAAGCTATAGTTTTGTGGAGCCAAATTAACTCCTATCCTGTGTAGGTGTGGGCAAAGCTAGGCTTTAGAGTAGACCTCTGGCAGGTGCTCAGCCAGCCCAGCAATCAAGCATTTTATACAAAAGTAGAACTTAACATTAGCTGATTTGTGACCTATTACATTGTAAGGATAGCAGAGGCTTTGAAATATTTTGTAACAATCAGATTTTTTTTTAAAGAATAGTCCAGGAAGTAATCCATCTTGGGCAAGCTAATAGGTAGGTAAGAAACATTCAAACTAAGAGGAATTTTCTTACACAGCTAAAAGACAATTTTGTTTTTACAAGCATATCAAGGTAAGTTGTCCTCTAAATATGATATTCACCATAACAATCTCAAATCTGGAATATAACTTTCTAAAATATTTATTCATTTATTATGCACACATTGTTGCACCTGCATGTATTTCTGCATGGCAGAAGAGGGTACCAGGTCTCATTATAGATGGCTATAAACCACCATGTGGTTGCTGAGAACCAGGACCTCTGGAAGATTGGTCAGTGCTCTTAACCTCTAAACCATCTCTCCAGTCTATGGAATATAACTTTTAATTAAAAATATATGTAGTGTTTTCTTTTTGGATATGTCTACTTTGGCTCTCATAAACACCTATAAATTTACCTTCCAAAAGTCAAAACCAAAATGAAGTGCATACCAAATTAATCTAAAACTTTATGTCTAAATTAATCACATTGAAGTAATTACCACCCTTGTCCATTTTAAAAATTGTATGTATTTTTGTTGTTGTTGTTTGTTTTTCAAACTGTATAGAGATATGGTTTCTCTATAGCTTTGGAGCCTGTCCTGGAACTAGCTCTTGTAGACCAAGCTGTCCTCAAACTCACATAAATCCTCCTGCCTCTGCCTCCTAAGTACTAGGATTAAAGGAGTGTGCCATCACTGCCCGGCTAAAATTTTATACATTTTAATATAAAGGATATAGTTAGCCATTGTTTTCATAGGAAAGGAAAATTAATATAGTATACTGAAAAAGAAGTGACTTTTTTGTTCTGCAGCTCATTTTGTCCACTTACATAATTTCAATAGAATTCAGTGTTGAATACAGTCATGCCAAGATTATTCATGCCTTTGATGCATGTTTTGTTCAGGCATCATCATAGAAGCTTCTTCCTTTAGCAGATGGGGACAAATACAGAGATCCACAGCCAAACAATATGTAGAGTGGGAGACCTTGAATCAGTCAGTCCTAAGAGAACTTTTTCCATAAAACCCTCCCTCAGGAATCAAGGAACTCTCTGGAAGAGGGGGTGAGGTGGTAATATAAGAGCTTCCTTAAATATCTGTTACTGTAAAAGACTGGAAGTTCCTCAGGTTATGGGGGACATCAAGGGATCAAGGTTTTCTAGACACAGTAACACTCATGCATAGAGGATTTACAGAGACTGTGGAAGCATGCCCAGAGCCTGCACACACAGGTCTGCATCAGACAGGGTTCTAGAGGTGAATGAAGTGGAAAGGACACATTCTTCCATTGTCATCCAGAAGCCATCTCCAACTGAAAGCGACTTGCAAATGGAAAAAAAAATTACATTTTCTAAGGTAGTATCACTGGAGAAGCAAACCATTCTTTTTTTTTTTTTTTTTTTTTGCCGATACAAAGCAATTTATTAACAGAAAATAATGAGAAGTCCTGTTCACAGACGACGACCACGGCGACCCCCCTTCCTTCGGGTGCTGTCAGAGGGAATGGGGGTGACATTCTCAATCCGCCCATTCTTCATTCCTGAGCGAGCAAGAGCTCTGAGGGCTGACTGGGCTCCAGGTCCAGGGGTCTTGGTCCTGTTTCCTCCTGTGGCACGGAGTTTGATATGCAGGGCAGTGATGCCCAGCTCCTCGCACCTCTGGGCCACATCCTGGGCAGCCAACATGGCTGCATATGGAGAGGACTCATCTCTGTCAGCCTTTACCTTCATTCCACCGGTCACCCGGCAGATGGTTTCCTTGCCAGAAAGATCGGTAACATGGACAAAGGTGTCATTGAAGGATGCAAAAATGTGGCAGACACCAAATACATTCTCTCCTTCAGCCACTTGAGGCCCAAGGCTGATGACTTGTTCTTCCTTCTTTTCCTTCCCCTTGCGAGGCGCCATCTCTGAACGTCGTCTCCAGACTCCTCCACCGGAAAGAGCGAAGCAAACCATTCTTAAGAAGAAATGGCCAACACAAAAGGAACTAAGTGGCATCTTTGTAGCTTCTGTGACTCATGACATTAGGTCAATTTTTTTTTGTTTTGTGTTTAGTTTTACCTTACAGATCCTTTGCAAATACATTCTAACTTCTGATTTGGGTTTCTGTGTAATTCATTCCTGAGTGTGTGAACATACATGTCTCTTCGTTTAAATGCATTTATTCTAATTTTTCGTCGACTATTTTCTTATTTGGTTGTTTTGTCATAATTCAATTTCAACCATGTTTGTGATTTATCTTATTTTATTGCATTTTATATATTATTCTTTAGATATATAATAAGAGACAGAAAGGGTAGGAATCTGATGTGAGGGAAGGTGGGAGGGATTGGGAGGAGTAGGGAGAGGGAAAAGAATAATCAAATTATACTCTACGAAAAAAATCTGTTTTTAATAAAAAATTCAAATGGAAAGAAAACAGATTATTCATGTTTATGACTTCATATTATCAGTTCAATCTAAATAGCCGACAACAGAGAGAGGATTATTGATGTACAGGAAGACAGTAAAATTAATAGAAAATTACACATTTTGCTCAGTAAATAATGAAATATTCACATATAAATAAAACATAGCCCACAGTTTTTGCATAAATTATAAGCTTAAATAAGTCTATTTTCATTAAGATCTGAAGAGATCCTGTTCAAGTCGTCTGGAGGAGCATCTGGGATATTTAATTTACGTTTTTCAAGTACAATTTGACTTTATGGCAAAAAGACTTTCTTCTCAGAACTCTCCCTCTAGTAAACACAGTGGCTCTTTGTACATTCCTGTCATTGTGGCTATTTTCTGAAATTGTGAAGTTTGTGTTCGTATGCCATACAAGGCTTCTTTTTTAATTCTACTAAAACAATAAGAAAATGATAGCCTTAAGTCTCTCTCTCTCTCTCTCTCTCTCTCTCTCTCTCTCTCTCTCTCTCTCTCCCTCTCTCTCTCTTTCACACACACATAGGCACACACATTGCAAAAATTCTGTAGAATATATAAGAATGTGGACTTTAGAAGGGATGCTTCACCATAACAACTCTGTAATGAAGTCTTGTCCCTCCTTTTAAATGCTTGCTTTAAATCAGACTTTTAGTCCTCATATTACTTTTCTACTTTGCCTGTTTTCTTGACTCATTTATCCCAGAATATCCACTATATTAGACATCAAAATGGAATTTACAAATGCAAATGTTGCACTAACATAAACACATTCTCCAATTGCATCCTTTTCCCTGGGAAAAATTCTGTCTCCTATACTACTTTATTAAACCAGTTTCTATCTGTTATATACTAGTTTTTTTTCTGGGACATTCTAGTCTGAATAATAAACCATTTGCATGGATGTTAATAGCTTTGACTTAAAGTCAGGTTTCATGTTTCAGCCCATCTCCCTTCCTTTTTACTGCAGATCTGAAATTAAAGCCAAACACATTCAAATAGAAATCTGTTCTTAATTATTTAAAATTGTTCTGCTGACCTGCTTTTTCTTAGAACATTTTGGGTTGTGTCTTTCCACCTACTTTCAATACTGGCCTCCTGCTGCCTTCCTATATTCCTTCTGTTTCCTTCCATAATTTTTCTCTTACTTCACAACTCAAGCTCATTTCTCATGTAGAAAAATAAGCCAGTTCTTTTATAGAGTTGCTACCCAGTGACTGCCCCTAGGTTTTCACCTTTCCTCACAAGACAGATATAAATGCATTTACTAAGAAAAACTCATTTCTCTTCCAGAAGGACTGTGGTGACATTTATGTTTCCATCTGAAGTTTGCTGCTGCACAAATCCAGACAAACATCAGAAAACTTGTTTCTATTTGAGGACCTCTACAGCACCTTCATTGTTTTTCTTTCCTTTAAGATGAACAAAGTTCTATTATGGTATAAGGTATTTTTATAAAACTTGAGTGTTTTGTGAAATCAAATATGCATTTCACATGTGCTGTGATCGTTATTAACTCATTAGATGTATTTTTATCTTACTTGCTAAATTAATAAACACATGCTTTTATATTCACCAATATGGAAATACTTTCTAACCTTTGTTTTAAACAGAACATACTGGATTTTCTCTTAAAATAATGAAAATTTATTTTCTAAGTAATTGAAAATGTGGTCTATTTACTTTAGTTTAAACTGATGATCTCTTCAAAAGGATGAAAGGATGAAACACACTTACACACACACATACACACACACACACACAGAGAGAGAGAGAGAGAGAGAGAGAGACATACACAAACCCATGAAAGTATGGAATGTTCCCTCTTTTTCCTCATTAGCATGCTATTGTGTCTCAGATATAAACACATGCACAGCGCAATGCTTTCTGCTGTTTGGATTGAAACTTTGGAAATCACATCTCCACTGTTGTAGCTGGATTCCTTTTAGGTTCTGAATACAGGCAATACGATATACTGGCTATTTCTGTGTCAAAGTGAATAAAACAACACAGAGAAGCAAGTATAGGAGGAAAGATTTATTTTAGCTACAAGCTTCACTCTGTTGATATTTGGCTGTATGTGTTAGAACAAGCATTACATTAGCAGAGACAAGTAAAGGAAGCCATTTTGTCCTTTTTCATACATAGAAAACAAGGAGAATTGGAATAATGAAGGAGGCCAGGGCAAAATATAGTTCTCAGTAGTACATTACTAGTGATGTACATCTAACTATAACTATCCTTTAAAAAACACTCTTAATACTTCATGTTATCAATCCATCAATAGATTGATATGTTCAGTAAGCAGAGCCCTTATTATTTAAGTGTCCCTAGAAATGACAACAACAAAGATTAGCATCACATATCAGAAGAGAGTCCTAAACTTGGTGAAGTATTAAATGACACCCTAATTCTGTAACATTCAAAAGTCTCACATGTTTAATGGTGTTTCTTCATTCTGGTATATAAGTCCATTTCTTTGGCAGTTATTGGTCCAGTTTTCAGAATTTTTAATATAATAACTTTCACTATGTCTTTTCAGATGCATTGGCATCATTTGATATCCTGTTCTGTGTTTTTAATATTATCTGTATCCAGCATTAGAGACAATTTTCTAAATTTTTTCTTAGTCTTTTGCTTACCTATAGACAATTATCTAGAACCTTTATGATTTTTTTTCAATTTCCTATACACATCTCCAATATTTTAAATAAAAGGTAAAATGTGATGAATTTGGTTTTATATAATATATTGCCATAACTATAGATTGTCGAAATAATTTGTTAAATAATACAGAATATTTCACTTTGTAAAAAACTGTGCTATAGATATCACCCAAAGGTATCAATTTTAAAGAAATAAGATTAGTCATATTATCATAAAATAAAGTAAATCAAAATTAAACTATTATTGCTTGAGCAATTACATAGTTTGGCTGTTTGAAAGACAATGGTCCCCAAAAGGATTGATACTGTTAGGAGATATGGCCTTGGAGTAGGTGTGATCTTGTTGGAGAAAGTGTGTCACTATGGAGGTAGGCTTTGAGGTCTCATATATGTTCAAATCACTACCAGTTTGATAGATCACTTCCTGTTGCCTCTAGGATGAACATGTAGATCCTTCTCAACTCTTAACTTCTTTTACATCAGTACGTTTACCTGAATTACACATCTCTCTATGACAATAATGGACTAAACCTCTGGACCGTAAGCGAACCACCCCAATTAAATGTTTTCCATTATGAGCTGCTATAGTCATGGTGACTCTTCACAGCAAGAGAAACACTAAAATAGAACAGTGCCAGGAGTGAGGTATTGATATGAAAGGCCTAACCATGATTTTGTCTGGAGAAATTTGGACTTTGGGAACTTGGGCTTGAAAAGCAGTTGAATATGTTAAGTGCTGCTTAATGAGTAATAACAGTAGAAGAATGGAAGACAGTGGTACTGAGGGCCATTTAAACTGGTGAGGGGAGTAAGAGAGCTGGTTCAAGAGGTTTCAGAGGAGAAGAATTTTAGTATGCTGTCTAGAATTTATTCTTCTTATATTTTGATGAATAATGTGGCTGCTTTTTGCCCTTGTCTGAAAATTTTGCCTGAGACTAATGTGAAGGTTAATTTATTTGGATTAATTCCCTAGGCAGAGTGTGATACCTAGTGTTAATTCTAATAAAGATATATAATGAAATGGACAAAGCTAAGCAAGGAGAAAAACAGCTTAAGAAATGGAATACAGGGAATGATGACCTCAGGGAAAGATCCCACCCAGCTAAGTTTCCAACTTTTAAAAGGGGAATTTTAAAAATGCTTATAGCCATATGTGGTGGTTCATGACTTTAATCCCAGAACTTGGAAGGAAGAGCCTGGTGGATCTCTGTGTTTGAGGCCAGCCTATTCTACAGATCAAGTTCCAGAACAGCCAAGCTTAGGTAGTACAGGAAACATTTGAAAACAGAAACTTGTAGGGAGCCAAGTTCCAGCCCCAGGAAATAGCAGAATTTTGAGGCTTTGGCCATGTGGTTCTGGAATTAAGAATAGAAGAAAGGGGTCTATGAAATTTGCCTCTGCAGCTAAGAAAAACAGTTAGGCTGGGCATATGTCATGGGTGTCCCTGAATGGAGGCCTAGAGAGGCCATTTCATGAGGCTATGAGATTGAAATCTGGATTGACTTAGAGACACTAAGATATTGGAGATGCCAGAACCATAAAATGCCTGGTGAGGAAAGTTGTTAACAGGGAGGAGAATCACTCCAAAATTAGTGAGTGTGCTATGTCAACAAAGCTGAAAGGATTTGAAGATGTGAAGAGCATCTTGACATCAGACATAGAAATGCAGTTTGTAGTTTTCCCAGCTGTTTTTTTTTTTTTTTTTTTTGCTTTTTTTGTTTGTTTGTTGGTTCAGTATTTCGTTGCTATGCTCTATCCACTACATTTTGGAATAGGAATGTATATCCTGTGCAATTAAATGTTGGACATATGTGATCTGCTTTTTAATTTTGATTTTTTTAGGTAACTCCAGTTAAGAGATTGCTTGAGTCTCAGAAAAGACTTTGAATTTTGTCTTTAAACAAATTTGAGTCTTTTAAAGACTATGGAGACTTTTGAAGTTGAATTAAGCATGTTTTGCATTATGATATGGCTAAAAATCTTTGGGAGCCAGAGAGTGGAATATGGTGATTTGAGAGAACATATCCCAGAAAGGAGTGGCACAATTAGGATGTATGGCCTTGTTAGAGTTGTTCTGATTTTAATGGAGGAAATGTGTCACTGTGGGGACAGGCTTTGATATCTCAGATATTCTCAAGCCATTCCCAGTGAGACTGATGACATTTCGCTCCTCCTTCAACCTCAGATTTTTCTCCAGCACCAGGTCTGTCTGCACGCCTCCATGTCCTGCTTTGACAATAATGGACTAAACCTCTGAACTGTAATGAAATCACCTCAATTAAATGTTTTCTTTTATAAGAGTTTCCATGGTCGTAGTGTCTCTTCACAGAAATAGCAACCCTAGCTAAGATGCATTAATTGGGTCATACCACTATGATAAGTTTGTTATTTATAGTATCATTCACAAAGAGTCACTTTGGTACATTGCATTTTCTGTGTATTTTTAAAAGAAATAGACACACATATTTATTACATATATTAAATAGACACACATATTACAGTATGTGGTGATTCATGAAAACAATAGTATGTACCATTTACTTCTATCTGGAAACAAAGGACGATATAGATAGGTTGTTTTTTGGGAAGATCTTGGACAATCCTAACCAATATATACAAAGAAGAATTCTTGTGCCTGTTGTTGTGATTTCCATTAGACGATCTTTGGCTCTTGGAGGGAGCATTGTCTGTACAGATTAGAAATTTTCATTAAAGCAATATGTGTGCATTTACACAAAAGTTACCATTATTGTAGTTTTTAGGTAAATACTTAATATTATAATGCCTTTTGACTTTTTTGGACATTCTTGATTAGAACCCCTACTTTTTCACATTCTCCTACCCCAGAACACTTGTACCCTAGTGTCCTATTGCCTCTTAGTTGCCCACTGACCCCTCACACACACACCAATAATCCTCCCTTTTTACTTTCCCCTTAATGTAGTTCATGCAGGATGTATTTCCATGTCTGATGATTTCATGTTAAGAAGCCTTAATAAGAGAGAGCATGCTATATTTGTCTTTCTGGGTCTCAGCTACTTCATGATATATATTATCTAGTTCTATCCTATTATGTGCAAAATTCATGATCTTATTTTTCTTTATAGCTAAATAGAATTCTAGCGTGTTTGTATATCATGTTCTCCTCATCCATTAGTTGACTGAATGAAATTTAAGTTGTTTCTATTCTGAGTAAGTATCTGTGAAGTAGGATGTCAAGCTCTTTGGTCAAGTGTCAAGGTTTAATAAAGCTGGATAATATGGTGGATTTATGCCTAGCATTTTGAGAATTTTAGAGTGCCTGCAGCAGTGTGGAATGCCATCAAAAAAATGAGAGCTGTCCTCTCCCCATGCAAACTCCAGCATTTGTTTTTGTTGTTTTATTAATTTTTTCCTTTCAGAGTAGGTAAGGTAAAATCTCAAAGTGGTTTTGACTTGCATTTGTCTAATTCTTATTGAAAAACCAATATTTTGAGATATTTCAATCATTTTTATTCTTTTTGAGAAATTTCTGCTCAGGTTTCAGTCTCATTTTTACGGGTCATTTTACCATTATTTGTTTTTTTTGAGTTCAGTAGATATTCTAGATATTAATTCTCTGTCAGATTTACAGTTGGCAAAGATTCTCTCCCATTCTGTGGACTTCTCCCTCATCTGACCCATTGTTCCTTTAAATTGCTTAAAAACATTCTACTTTCCTGAAGTTTCACTTGTCAAATGTTAGCATTATTTTTTAGGCAAGTGGATTCCTACTCAAAGACCTTCCCTATACCTATATCAATTGGAAACAGCATATGTTTTCATCTAGTATTATCAGATTTCATGTCTACATTTTTGGTTCACTTTGAATTGCTTTCATGCTAGGCAATACATATGAGTGCAATTTTATTCTTCTACATTTTTGACATCCAGTTTTTCTAGTAGTTTTTAATGAATGCTTTCTTCCATGCAGAATATGTTTTTGGCATCTTTGTCAAATATAGAATTCCCAAAATTGCATGTATGCATGTTTGTATCATAGAATTTGGATTTTTTGCTGTTGTTGTTCTAGATTGTTTTAGTCATCTGAAGTCTTTTGTGATTGTATATAAATTTTAGAATGGATTTTTCTATTTCTACGATTAATAAAATAGGAATTTTAATTAGGACTACATTGCATCTGAGATTTTTTTTGGTAATATGGTCATTTTCATATTATTAATTCTACTAATCTATGAGCATTAGATGTCTTGCCATTTTCTGCTTGCCTTATCATACTTCTATTAGAGATTTAGCATTTTACTTGTGCAGGTATTTCACATCCTTGGTTATGTTCATGCCTAGAAATTTACCTTCCTTCCTTTTCCTTCCTTCCTTTTCCTTCCTTCCTTCCTTCCTTCCTTCCTTCCTTCCTTCCTTCCTTCCTTCCTTCCTTCCTTCCTTCCTGCTTCTTTTGAATGTGAATATGTCCTTAATTCTTAACAACAATTTAAATATTTCTTCTTTTGCATGTTTATAACTGTAATCCTCATCCCTCAACAAGGAAACTTCTCTCACAACAGACTAAGATCATTACAGAAATCTGCAACAAAGGCAGGCTTGTAGAGACTAGTACCAGTGGATGTATCTACAAAATAGTACTTTACTTAAGGTTCAGAGTACAGTGTACAAAAGGATCTGAAAGATAATAATTTCTGTGAAATTGTGACTCCTATTATTATAAGAAAATACACAATCACATAGCAGAAAAAAATAACGACAGCCTAAATTTTGCAGGAAAATGGATGGAACTAGAAAGCATTATTTTGAGTGAGGTAACACAGACATAGAAAGACAATTATCACATGTATTCACTCATAGGTGGTTTTTAAACATAAGGCAAAGAAAACCAGCTTACAAGCCACAATCCCAGAGAATTTAGACAACAATACGGACACTAAGAGAGACCTACATAGATATAATCTATGTGGGAAGTAGAAAGTATAAAAAGACAAGATCTCCTGAATAATTTGGGAGCATGGGGACCTTGGGGGAGGGTTGAGGGAGGGAGGGGAGTGGCAGGGAGGGGAGCAGAGCAAAATAAAAAGAATTAAAATTTAAAAAAAAGCAAAAAAAATAAAAAAATAAAAAGAAAATACACAATCAAAGTCCCACCAGCAGAAACCTAAACACGAGCAGAAGAGGAGTGTATATACTAATCAACATGCCAGAGTAGATGTGGTACTGCATTGCACAGCCACTATGCTACACATTCATGCCACAATGTTTGCGCATAGATCTATTGTGGAGATGGTAATGGGAGAAATGGTAATGGATAGAGGGTGAAGACTATTCACATGATGAGTCATCTTACTTAATTGATTATTGAAATCATCTACTTAGGTCAAATTTCAATAAACATTTAAATGGGAGAGACTCATCTATATACTCTTTGACTAGTTAAAGATATGGCTATACGAACATCCCCAAGTGTCTTTTTCACCAGTTTCTCATAATGTACCTTGAAAGCTAAAACTATACAGAAAACAACAGTATATAGATAATCGATCACATACCTGATTATTTTTATTATAATTTTTTCCTTCCAAACAATGTGCACATCTGAAATTTCTGTCCCCTGTAAAACTTCACACATAGAACATCTGACATGTATGTACCATTACTTTACTTTCAAAAAAAATGTCTGTACTTTGAAATCCATTTGAGCCTTTCTCTCAATTCTTTTTTTTTCCATACATTGTTTTGTTTTATTTTTTCCATTCAAGAACATAATTAAAGATAAAAAAAATTTTTTTCCTTTCTTCCCCTTCTCCCGGTCCCCTCCCACTACCCCCCACCCCTCCTCCCTCCCCCTTCTTCCTTGAAAGAGGGCATGGTGCCCTGCCCTGTTTGAAGTCCAAGGCCCACCCCCATCCCTCCTGGCCCTATAGAAACTGAGTCAGGACTTAAACACTGGTAACAGTTTTGATAGATATTTTTAAGGGTCATGGAATCTGTTCAGTGGCATTTGTAAATTAGACTCTTCTTTCAAGAGAATTTACATTTTTTACAAGATAGAACCTTCAGTAGGGGGAGGACTCTTAATGACATTTGCACTCAGGAAGCAGAGGATGATGTGTGTTGGGGTTCACATTGCTTTTTCTTTTTATATGTAATTAGAGATCCATCCCAAAAATAGTGCTGTCCACACTTACTATAGTCTTCCCAGTCAGTTAACCTAAGATATAAAATCCCTCACATATATCTCAGAGCTTGATTTCCTATAAACTTATGAAGTTTATAATCAAGCTTAATCATCACCAAAGGGGGAATTTAACAATTTAAATATAGTCTAATTCCTAAGATACTTCATTTCAAATCTCTATTTTCTCATTTGTAATTCCAATATTTTAAAAGAACTTTGACCTTTCTCTATTGTTCAGTTTTTTCATTTATTTTAAGCTCTCTTTTCTATACTTGGTTATATTGTCAATTACTGAATACATTAGATTAAACATTTAGAAATAGCCTGAGTTTTTTTTTTTAAACTACTGTGCTTTTCTACAATGAAATTTGAGTTTGATTCATATAGTCAAGTTAGCATAGAGGGCATTTTTCCAATTTAAAACTGAGTTAATATAAAGCCATGGTTTTAGGTTTCATTAATTTTTGAATCTCAGGAAATTATTTAGTATGGACATTGGTGTCCTGAGTGAAAGCTTTTTTTTTTTTTTTTTTTACTTCTAATAAAATCTTCACCTTCTATGATCCTGAATTCCAAGCTGTATTTATTCATTTACTGATGGGCAGCCTATGAGATCAGTTAACCTCAAGATTATCACTCCATGCTTTAATGAAACAAGCCAAGTATACTGATCTTTGATTCCATTATTTCTTGACAACAAAATGCTTATTGATGTGATAATTTATTTTCTGGTAAGTTATATAGGTATTCAGTTTCTCTCAATATGAGGGTTAAGGATCTAGCTCAATTAAACTCATAAATATAAATTATAATATAGAACCAATGTGTTTTCTGATACAATTATGTGTTAGTGCTGGTTTTTTAACTAACCTGCTTGCTGATATGCAATTTGCTTCCTAAATATATTATGGTCTTCCTTCTAAAATATAACTTTTTACTCCTATAAGTTTATTTGCATTTTTATATTTTTTATATTTTAAAGGGTAAGCAATGATATTCTCTTTTGTGTATAGTTATGACCAAGCTTATTTTAATATATAAATAAATTAATAACTGAGATGGTTGATTTATTTACTGGAAATTGTCTCCTGCAGCTAAGGCTCATTAAAATCCCACAAGTAGCCAAGTTTAGCTTTGAACATCTGATTATCCTGTCTCTTTCTTCCAGGTATTGATTGGGAGTATAGATATTATTGTGTTTCTTACTCCAATTAGGCATTCTTGAAAGCATTATAAAGAAATAAATAGTAATTAGTGACTAAGTGTCAACATAAACCAAGGAGAAAGAATCAGTTATTTGGGGAACTACAATATTGTTATTTTATGTCTTGTTGGTCAAATACCCAATGGCATTTTCTATGAAAATTGTTAAGGAAAATGAATGCAGTGATTATTTTACCTAGGAGGTATGAACTGCAGGCTGCTTTCTATGCTAATAGAGTTTAAATAAAATTTTAATCTCTTTAATCTTTTAAGATTTAAAATAACTTTTATACTTTTGAAAAGGATTCTGAAATGTTATATTCAAATAAGAGACAGAAAGAATAAAATGTGTTGAGGCATGAGAGGAAAGGAAATTATATTTTGATGTTTATCTACAAAGCAGTGCAAAACAAAAAAGGGAAATGAAAAAGTAACATGCCAAGATTATATCTTGACAGCTAATCTGTTTTCCAAAACTGTGTAGAATTATGTGTATATATTTTTATTAACAAGATAATTTCTTTCTCAGTTTTGAGAAATTGACACATCATTAGTATCAATGAAAATAGAAAAATATATCTCCAGAGAAAACATATAACAATTCAATAATGTAAGTTCCATGTCTCTGTAGGACATGAATGTTTGTCAAATGTAAGAGGAGGAGAGAGGATATGAAGAAAGAAGCAGATGACAAAGTGAAACCAAAAACAATTTGAATATAAATAAGCTTCTTCTGAAACTATGGATATGACACTAATCTAATCAATATTTCCTAGAAAGATAAGTATTTATGTGCTGCTCAAGTAACTTATTGTATAAAGGACCTTGATCACAAAACCTGATGACCAGAATTTGAACACTAGGGCTCACACATGGTAAAGAGGAGAGTTAATTCTAACAAGTTGGCATTTGACCTCCACATGTATGCAGTGTATTACATGTGCCTTCACCCAAAATAAATAAATAAAGGAGGAAAGGAAGGAAGGAAGGAAGAAAGAAAGAAAGGAAAGAAGGAAGGAAGGAAAGAAAGAAAGAAAGAAAGAAAGAAAGAAAGAAAGAAAGAAAGAAAGAAAGGCATAAAAAATCATCAGTGCTGATGTAACAGTTTTAGGTTTTACCCTCCCACCCCCTGAATATGGAAAAGATCTATTTTGCAAAACAGTTTTCTAGTGTCAACAAAACAAATTTCTTTTATTTTAATACACAAAATATATAAGTACTAAAATAATGATAAAATCATTTGAAGTGAAAGTTTTAAAAGAAGCTAACATAGTAAGTCAGATGAAAAGCTCTGTAAATGAGATTATATCACAAGGATTTGAGAATGAGTCCAATAAAATATGCTTGGTAATATAGTGAAATAAGAAAATACATAAAATAGGGTAACTGTAGTATCTTGAATTTCTGGCTCAGTTACTGTTCATTTTCCTCACATCAGTTGTTTGTGCCTCTTAACTTTCTTCCACTATCCTCAGATTTGATTTTACAAATTATGCCTAGTCCAACTCATGTCTACAAAATTGGAGCCCAAGCTGAAGAAGAATCAACAAAGAGACAGATGCCACTATAGTGAGGGCAGAGGTAGAAAGGTTGAAAAGAAAACAAGGCAATGTCCCTGTGTTTCTGGCTTGTAGTTGCTCTATTTGGAATTTAACTTGTGAAGTTGTCAATGATAACTTATATTTGGCTGTAAGATGGGATCACCTGCATAGCTACTATTAGAAAATATTTTATATGCTTGCATCACAAATGTAAGACTTTGGGTTTCTTTTTATATCAGAATAAAAATAAATTGTGAAATAGTGCCCTTCTTCCCCAAAATTCTGAAACCAGACAGACCCAAGCTCCCATTCTTCCACTGGAACACAAAAACAAAAGAAAACAAAGAAAAAAAACAAACAACAAAAAACAAGCAAAACTAAAAAATGCATTTTGTTAAAATTCTATAAAAGAAAACAATATTGAAGCTAAGTAAAACCAGTAAAATGCCATAGTAAGGAGCATAAGGGTGTCATTTGTCATTGCCCCTTTGTCATTGCTTCACCATTTGTCAAACATAGTGGCAGACTTTGAGATGTCAGCACAGGCTGCTATTGTGGAACTCTCAACCCTGATTGTGAATGGAGAAGAGCAAACTTGGGAGTACTCATTTATTTTTAGCAATGTTTGTACAAGCTTATTATTTAGGTTGCCTGGAGGAAGGAGGAAGCAGTTCATGTCAGTGGTGCTTACCTCAGAATTAACTCAACAGATAAGCCACTTAAAAATATGTAACTGTCGGAAGCAAGGATCACAGTTGAGATACGTAGTAAGCTGTCTAAACACTCATTCCAAAATAACAGAAGCTTATTTCCACTCAGATGTCTTGGATGGAAAAGAAGATAATGCAATAATATATTTCAAGTGTCTGGTGAAAAAACTGCATAAAGAAGAGCCTGTGAGATGGTTTCAACACCAAATAAAGGTGTTGGACCCCAAGCCAGAAATCAATCCCCAGGATTCAAGTGGTGTAAGGAGGTAACTGAGTTCCAAATGGCCCCTGCCCATCACTTTTGCAATATAGCATGTGTACAAACACACATACACATTTCAAAACATTAAAATATTTTAAACATAAGAACTAAGAATTATATATCTAGCACATGTGTGTCCTTTATTGTTTATGTTTTTATAGATATAAATCAAAGGGAATCTTGTCATGAGAAGACATTTATAACAAAAAAGAAAGGCAATTTTCAGTTCGGAAGGAAAGAATATTAAGCATTAAATGACACTCTATATTATTAACAAAAGTACCTATATAGGCAGATGGGAGAAAAATGTCTTACTGTGCTACTTAAAATTTTTATACAATTTTAAGAAGAAAGGAATTAAACTACATTTTAGGACACACAGCTATCTCCCATGATAAGAAGATATGATATGGGCTTTGATGGAATTTGGTTAAAGTAGTTTGTGAATGGTCTTAAAATAATTTTACAAAATTAAATCAAATATTATTATATCAAGAAGTTTATATGTATATGTATAAGTTATATATCTAAAGCCTCTGGTTTCTTTTTTGTCCATCTTTGTGCTGATTTCTTTTCTTTGTTAGGTTGAAAGTTTGTTATATATTTTCACCTCAAGTCAGTTCCACATTTTCTTACCATTTTAACACTGATGATTCCATCAAAACTTGAAATTTGCTCTGGAGACATACCAAACAGCTCCAAAAGACAATGGATGGAATTTCAACTAAAATTCAAAAGTTGTAGAGAGGACTCCTGAGAACCCAATGAAGGACCCAACAGCTTTGTTAACTGCTACTGTCACCTCAGATGTTTTCATATTTTTTCAACTCAGACTCTTCACTTTGAGTGAAAATTATATATATATATATATATATATATATATATATATATATATATATACTATTTGTGACATTAAAATGGAAGCTAATGTGGTAGATGAGTCATCACAGGATAAAATTAACCATTTACATTATAAAATGAGAAACAATACAGATAATTTGCTATAGAAATACTAACTAAACAAGAAGAAAACAGACAACAAATTAATGAAGCTTAAAATAAGACAATATATTCATAAACTAATGAAATGAAACAAGTTACTTCTTTTCAGTAATTATGTCAAATGAAGACTTATGTCAAAATGTGAAATCAGGTATTTATAGGATACACACAAACATGATCATAATATGGACTTGCTATGGTGTTTCAAAACTTATTTCAGAATCTAACACCTAGTGTGGTGTTACAAAGAGGTGTGACATTGTGATATGTTACTAATGATTAGGGCACCTGAATCTATATATGAGGTTATTTTATTATACACCATGATGAAGTGGTTTGCCTTGCCTTCTATATCATCAACACCCAACAATAAGTAACCAACTATAAGGAACAGACCAATTCCTGACACCAAACCATTAGGTATTTCATCTTTACCTTCCTACCATCTATAAATATGTGTGACAAAATACTATTTTTTGTAAGTTATCCAGTTAGTGATGGTAAGAATTAAGTAGAATAAAGAAAATTCTCTTTATGGAAAGATACACATTTAAACAACAGAAATAAATGAATTAAAAAAGGAATTTTAGAGAAAGATAGTTCATGGCATTTAAAAGGAAATAATACTGATATTAGAAAAAAATTTTAAGAAAAACATTTCTGTAACATTGAAACAAAGACTGATTTTTGATATAAGGTCTAGATTGAATTTGTTACTATGTAGGTTAGTGATATTGCTAAGAGGTTGAGTGACTATTTACATGATCAGGGTCCCACTTTCACTTCAATATCAAACAAACACAGAAAATTGAAGAAGAATGCTTAAAAGACATCCCACACTAGCTCAGAAATGAGAATAATAGAGGGTTATTTATTTAAGGGTTGACTCACAAGTCACAATCCTCTGCTGGAATGGACACCAGCAACCAAATCCTGAAGCCTGAAAAGAGGCCAGATGTGTGCTTTATATCAGCATAAGTATTATAAGAGGCCATGCTCAAGTGGGCAGGTAACTTAAAGGCTACTGGCAGAAGAAATTTCTACAGCACCTCCCCCTTTTCTTTAAATAAGAGAGTTTAAGCCTAATAATACAAAATCATATACAATAAGAACAAATATATCAAGCAAGAAACATGTAATAAATGTATCAATAATTATCCTATCCTAATGAGCTTAAGGCTTCCTGTTTACTTAGGTAATATTATATCTTTCTGGAGTCTTAGATGGTGTAGAAGAATAAATGGTTATAGTTGTAGTTTTCCTTTATTATGATGAAAGATAAAGTAGATATAAATATTGTAACTGCAATTCTTGTTTGATATTTGTTTTGTTATATGTAATTTTAATATGTTAAAGTTAAAGCCTTCCTTTTTGTTTAAGCAGAAAAGGGGAAATGGTGTAGGAGGTCCTTCCATCTATGTTTTGATTTTATTGGTTAATGAATAAAGAAACTGTCTTGGCCTAGAGCATCAGAGGAGGAAGGTGGAGTTAGGAGATGTCATGGAGTCACTGCCGGAGATAGATGTGCTGAAACTTTCTGGTAGGCCATGAGCTCATGGTGATATACAGAATAATAGAAATGGGTTGAATTAAGCTGTAAGAGTTAGTCAATAAGAAGCTATAGATAATGGGTCAAGCAGTGTTTAAAATAATACAGTTTCTGTGTGATTATTTCAGGGCTAAGCTAGCCGGGCGGCTGGGAACCTATGAGCAGCCTCCTCCAACAGATAATATCATGTACAAATACAGATAGTAAAGTCCAAAATATTCAAAAAGCACTGACAATATTAGAATGAGAGAATCCCTGGAGCTCACAAGTCAGCTAATCTTTTAAAATTTATGAGTTTCATATTCAGTAAGTGACTCTGCATCAAAAAATTGGTAGTTATCAGTAAAGACAGATTCCTAACATATACCTATGCACTCATATGTGTATGTGCAAACATACTAATATGCAAATGTATGTGCCACAAGACAAAAACAGCACACCAACAATAATAATAACAAACTATTAGAGACAAGGGTTTGCAAATAGTGAAAGGACATGAATAGCAAACCAAGAAAAGGATGTCTATGACATAAGCAGAATATTTGCCCAAAAATACCATGTGGAACATATTAAACCTATTTTGAAATTAAGCCTGGAGGTAGCATGGTAAAGGAGCTGAAACAATTGTAAGGGCCAGAGGGGGTTATAGACTACAACATAACTGCCTCTGGGCATAGCAGGGCTGTGAAATCACAAGTTGCTGTGTACGTTCTGTGCAAATTCAAGTAAAAAAAAAAAAACATGCAAACATGAGGTAGGCATACTACCTACATGTACCACTCCTAGACGAGGAAGGATCGGCAACTTTCAGGGAAAGGGAGGGTGCAGGGAGCCGCAGGTAAACACCATTACAAGATGGCGCTTACACCCTCGCAGTTTAGAGGTAAACAATTCCATATTTGGCAATGCTTCTGGACTGAGTGTCCAGGCGCTTCCCGAATGCGCTTTAACCTTGGGGTCCCTAACCAATCCTGAGGACCCTGGTGCCAGCAGGCATTTTTGCAGCCAATTGAGGTGTGAGCCGTGTCACTTTTTCCCTATATAAGCAGCCTCCATTCGGAGCTTAGAGCTCCTCGCTTCCAGCTCCCTTCAACCAAGGGCTCTCCAATAAAGCGTGATACGAGAAGAATCCTGAGTGTGGTTGTTCTTCCGCGCTGGTCGGGGAGTTCACCCAGGAGGGCACTCAGTTTTCATGAAGACTGTAGTGGAGTATCCACATCCTAATAGCATATGCCAGGACAAACTGGGCTCCATGGATTTAAAAACAGTTAAAGAAGGCACAAAGTTGGGTGTGTAGGAAGACGGTGCACATTTGTGGGGTTGGGAAGAGATTGAATATGTTCTAAATAAATTATTTAAACTCAAAGAATTAATAAAACCACAAAGTAAACATTACTGAACTAAGGATATTAGGCATTTCGTATATTTTGTTCTGTTTTACTTAAATGACTTTATAGGTGTGGGATCTTAATGTGTTTTAATCATCTAATATGTTTCACTTTAATGACTAAAGAAAAAAATGCCAAACATAAAAAAATAAAACTTTTGGTGTTGTTTAATGAAAAAATTGATCTGGGAAAGTAGCTCAGTGACAGAGTTTTCCTACAATGTAAGAGACTCTGAGTTAAATCCTTGCAACTATTTCCCACAATAAGCAAACAAGCAAGCGAACAAATAAATAAAGCTTATAAATCATATACACTTATCATATATGAAAACTCCCTAACATAACAATCTTGAGAAAACCACTGTAATCATGGGAATAGGAGTATATTTTTCCAAAGAAATTTACTGTGATCAATAAACTAATAAAATAATTATTGTATCTAAGTGCCAGAACTTACTAACTAAACCAGGATCTCCTGATATGGTTGGTGGGAAAGTAAATGAGGCCTATTTGGAGGGATCTCAGCAAGACTGAGACTGATACAAGGTTATTGTGAACAATCAGACTTTTTAAAATTGTGTAATTCTTTGTTTATTCTTTAGGAATGTCACATCATGCACCCCAATCCTGCTCACCTCCGAGCTTCTCCATATCTTTCCCTTTTTCCTCTAGCATCTCCCTCCAAAAGAACTCTCACCAAAATTAATTAAAAGAAAAACAAAACAAACTAACTAAAATCCCACCTAGCTCCCGGTCTTTCTAACACCTCCTCGTTCATCCTGGGAGCTGCATAGTGTCATGCAGTATAGCAGTATACCCCTTTGTCCAATCAGTCCCAACTGCAACACGTTCACTGAAGTGAGTCATTGGTCTAGTTCAAGGCCTCTTGCACACCATCATCACCAAACCATCAGCAAAACTCCTCTCAAATATCCTGCTGCTGGCCCCAATCTTAGAGATCTGGCAGGACCCGGACCTTTACTCCAGCTGGTCATAGATGAGGTATATGTCAGGGTGGGTCAAACCAAGACCAAGAATATGGGTCTGGATGGTAGCTAAACTGGTTGATCTGGGCCACTGGGACCAGCCTCCCTCTCGGGAAGCACATGTCTCCCACACTGTGGGTAGGGGTAGGGTCATTTCTCTAGAGTGCTGTAACCAGTTTTCCCTTGGGAGATGGGACAATCAGACATTGTATACACTTATTATGAACAGAATATAATGACAGTTGCCAGGAAGAAAACAATTGCATTTGCCAAGTTGTTCTGGCAAACTTCTAAAAGCTTTACTGACTTATAGGGAATCCAGAGAAACACAGGCAGCCTGAATGCTATACTGCCTAGGGGAGTGCCTTGGTTTCCCAGGAACTGAGAGACACATGGTGTCTGAGGAGGCATGAACTCTAACCTGCAAAACTACGATACATGCCTCTCATAGTAGCTGGACCAGAGTAACTCCATGATTGCCTGAACTTCTCATTGGCAATCTTTAGGAACATGTAAAAGAATACTGTAGTAGATATGACTTTACACAAATGGGTTATTTACAATTCCCTACAAAATGGTTTAAAGAAAAAAAATAAATGATTTACAAAGTGAAAATGCACTACATTGCTGGTAAGAATAGACATTTGCCCTACCTACATGGAATAGAGTTTAGCTTCTACTCAGAACATTGAAATACAGAAATTACATACCTTGTTATAAGTTCAATGCAGTCACATGCTTTTCAAAAACACTTTACTCAATGATGCGCCACATAGGTAATAGAACTTTCCCAGAATGTACTGCCTTGGGATATGATAATAAAGGAAACTAGAAGTGAAGAAACACTGAGTAGTTATATGTTTCCAGTACCGGGCATGTATGTCCATTTGCTGAGTGTGCCTTAGGTCCAATGAGAGAGGGCAGCTATCCCCATGGTATGTACATCACTACTGCACCTCTACAGTTACTGTGTCGTTCTAATGGTGGGTGTGATTCATAGCCATCATAGTGGTGTAGGGCTGTTGGTAAAACTTTCTCATTTTAAGTAAAAAACCTTTCAATTTAAAAGGAAAAATTCTTAGTTTTTTTTATCTACCAGAAAATAAAATATAAAAGGGATTTTAAAATTTGATGGATAAATAAATATTTTGTAAACTTTGGCATTTTTGAAGAAGATGTACTCTGCTTCTTCCTCTATGTTCTGAATGCCTTGGTTTTAGCTGACATGTAGAAGCATCAGTATCTCTGACTTCATAATGTTTTACATTATTTCTATATGAATGTACATTTTAAATTTCATTTTTAATTAAGCATCTAAACTTACTGGATGATGGGCCTAATTTTGTCTTATTGTGAAACATCTATAAAATTCACATTTCCTAGAGGAGTCACTTTAATGTTCTAGGAGTACTAGTAATGTACTAGGAGTCATTTTAATGTTCTAGGGATTCATACCTTATAGTCTAAACTCAGAAAAAGAAACAGAAAAAAATTAAAAGGATATAAAGATCAGGGGAACAAAAATCCAACAAGTAAGTCCTGCCAGTGTTTCAAGGTGAAACACTAATGGTGAAAAGTTCACTCATCAGTTTTGTCTGTTTCCAAATGTCAGTACTTGAAAACAACCTAGAGGTCACAGCCTCAGAATCAGTTAGTGTCAGTAAGTGTTAAAACTGCCCTCAGTAGTTATGGATTTGAACATAACATTTCAAACATAAATAATTTAGGAGGGAAATAATTAAGTGATCTCTAAGGAACTGAGATGAAAGATGAAATGATCTGAGTTCTAATTCTCTGTTAATTGTTTTTTAAATCAGCATTCCTCCAGTCATGGTGCAAAGTATCTTTAATTTCAGCAGAAGGGAGGAGGCAGAGGCAGGAGGGTGATTTGGCATTTTGGTCAGTATTATGATAGCAAGTGACATTTGTAGCTTTCATTAACTCTATATTCTAATAGGCAAAAGGAGTGAGAAATAGGAACTAATGTTAATATCCTACTTGAATGTGTTGCCTTCTACTGGGGAGTAGTTGTCTCTCAAGGGACTACATTTTTAAAGAAAAGTGACTCTTCCTTGCCAAGTGGATAATGATTGTCAATTCCTCAACTAGTGGCAGGACTTCATGTCCAACACTTCTATCCATTCTTGATTTACTCTGGTTTGGTTTTACACAGGTCTTGTGAATGCTGACACAATCTTTGTAAATTTATGTGTAGCTGTTACTGCGTCCAAACTGAAGACACAGCTTATAAAATGATACGAAACTTTCCAACTGTGTGTGTGTGTGTGTGTGTAATATTTAAAGAACTTCCAAAATAAACAAAGAAAAAAGTTTTTAAAAAGTCTTCCAATCTATTAATGAGGAAATGAACTAAACTTGAAAAACTCAGAAGACATATGGCCAGGGTCAATATGCATTTGAAAAAGTTTTCAGCATCCTTAGCCACTAAGAAAAGGTAATCTAAAACAATTTTGAGAGTTCATCTGATCCAAGTGAGAATGATTATCATCAAGAAAACAAGTGCAATCAAATGTAGTGAGATGTGGGGAAAGAGAAACCCTCATTCAGTATTGGTGACAATGTAAACTGTTACAACCATTATGAATCTATATGGATATTTCTCTAAATACTTTAAATAAAACTGCCATATGTTTCACTGCTATCTTTTCTAGTTATATGTTAAATATTATAATACTATCGCAAGGATGTTTTTATATTAATATTCATTATTGAACTATCCATAAGAACCAAAAAATGTAAGCGGTCTTGAGTCTTATGATCACATACAATGTTTTTTCTAGCCAAAGGTAATAGTAAAACCATGAAATGGTATTAAGAGGTATGCAAGAAAGTAGAAGAAAATTAAAATATAAATCCAGAGATAGGACAAAGAACTGTGTGTGACTAGATACAAACTGGTGTTTATTGAATCTGAGATATTAGACAAGCAGATGGGACTCACAGGGTCAAGATATCAGGATAAGAGAGAGGGGGGATAGCAAATAATATGAGAAGACCACAATGAACCTTACTACTTTGTTTTCTAACTTAAACAAATAAAAATTAAAATCAACACTCAAGTGGGAGAAAACAGCTACTGACAGTTGATGGTGGTTGACTCTCTTTTATTTAGTTACTAGTAGGTTAAATATGTTTCATAGGATGGCCCTCACTAAACATATATAGGCAACACTCATTGGAATGAGAAATATTCCTATAATGAAGAAATAATGGAAAACATGTAATTGGAGAGAGTTGGATTGGGGGCATTGTGGGGAGCTGGAGGGATTTGATGATGGATTTATATAATCAAAATAGATGACATCTCTATATAAAATTTTCAAATAAAATTATTAGCACCAAGGAGTTCATCCAAATATTATGTGCTTCTACAAGGCTTTTTATACAGAAGTTTACATTAAATATTGTCCCCGATTTCTCATAATCTGCATACTACAAACTAGCAAAACATAATGCTAGATACAATTATAGCCATTCTCCTTATTTAAATTTAAAAATTTAAGAGTATTAATGGTATGGTTTTAAAAGAGGAGCTGTAATTAGTATGAAATGTGTCATGTAAGACCCATTTTCATCTTTTTTTCTACATTATTTCCTTATTAGAAATCAGTGAAGCAGAGACACACAAAGTAAGACTGATGCTGATAGCTATCTTTAATGAAGTTAGTGATGAAAATGTACCCTCTTTGCTCTCTTTTCTACTGTCTCCCTGAGGAAGAGCGAATAAAAATGAAGACATAAAAATATGAATCCTAAGGCAATAATTTTTTTTATATCTGGAATACAATGATATATGAAAAAACTAACATTTAGATTTTAAAAAATGTGACTGGAGGGATATATCAATTTGCCTTAGTGGCCTAATTTTATTTGAGCACTAATATGGAGGTGATAAGGAATGGAGAGTGTTATGGAATGCTATCCCTTGTGCATAACTTGGCAGTTTCATCTTTAATCAGAACAATTGTGAATACCCACAACCTGTTTCTAGAACTGGTCTGTTGACACTTCCTCATAGAAGCAAGGGTGAGTTAATAAGGAATGTCATTGAATCTTGTCCTGAGATTCCAATGGCGCCATTTCTCTTACACTCTCAAACTACCCTAAGCAACCTCTCACCTATGAGGCTCTAAATAAGTCCAATAAGCACATTGCTCATAAGTCAGTCTTGGGTAGATTTATTACTTTGTTCCATTCCTGGAGTTCCATTCTTGACTTCCATACCTGGAGTTAATAAACATTTTTTCAGTTTTCTTAGGAAAAATGAATGAAATAGGGGCATGTAGACCTTTAGATAATAGGTTCAAGGATATTGTCAATAGAATTTGAAAAATCTCATATTTTGCATCAATGTTTTTTGCCTTTCCATGTTAAAAATACTTTCTTTTATACCAGAAGAGCAGTAGTGAGGGACAGAGTGGAGCAAACTACCACTTAAGCTAACTACATTGTCCCTCATGATGTCTGTCCTTTCTGCTATAATAGTATTACTATAATAGCATGAATATAATTGTCAATTCTGTGTGATTAGCACAGACCTTGTGGCCATGGTGACTACATGGGCCTGCTAATGTTTTCAGTCACATTTGCCCTGTTCTTCTCCCTAATATGTACCCTGTACAGTGCTTATGATAGAAAATTCTTGTCATCTATGCAGACATATGTTTCCAGCATTACAAATTCAACCTGTACAGAGACAAAGAGGGAACAAAAGCTAAAGCTTTAAGTTCTTCTGTGCACAGCATTTCTAGTAGTGATCATGTCTTTAGAGCTGTTCAAGCTAAACCGTGTAACTCAAAATAGCAGAACTTAGTCCTCCACAGGTACAGGAAACCAAATCGAGAATCAGCCTGTGAACAAAGGACTCCATCTCTTGCCAAGATTCTGGTGACTTTAACACTCTTTGGCTTGTGATCACATCTCCCTAATTTATGCCTCTATTCCATTTGCCTTCTGGGTGTCTGCTCCTCTGTATTTCTCAATAGTCTACACATTGCATTTCCTGCAAAAGTGTTGAGAATATACGACTCGTTAATGCTCAGATCTAATTAAAGAATGCATATCATCACATTCAAGGGTCATGTAATACAAGCTGAGAAGGAAGCAGAAAGAACATAATGACAAAATAAAGTGAGAGAATGTTATAAAATGTTGTCTTGGTGCATAATCTTGCCATTGTACTCCTGAACTTACAGCAGCAGTGAACTCCTCTATAAGACGTACAGTACTTTTGGCAGGTCAAAATTCTGTCCTGATGGTTAGACATTCACAAGACCCAGGTCATCACTGAGGATCTCATCTGTCTTCTAAGGGTTGTTAAAATGTGGGGCCACTGACAGTGTGACCAGGATTTATCCCTAGTGCATGTACTGGCTTTTTGGAGCTCATTCCCAATAAAGGATATCTTGTTCAGCCTGGATACAGGTGGGAGAGGCTTGGCCCAACCTCAACTTGATGCCAGACTTTGTTGACACTGCAAGAAAAGCCTTATCTCCTCTGGGAAGTGGCTGGGGTTGGGTGGGGAAGAAAAGGTGCAGGGGTGGGGATGGGAGTGGAAGGAATGGAGGGAGAGTGAACCGTGATTGGTATGTAAAATAAAAAATTTAAATAATAATTTAAAAAAAGGAAGAGGTGTTCTTCAGGGGTAATGTCACTAGTAGGCTGCTTATATTTCTGTAAACAACCCCTCATACTTGTTCCTCTAAGGATCATTAATTAAACCTACTGGGTCTCTCTTTATGTGTCTGTCTCTGCTTGACTCTCTGTCTCTCATTCTGTTTCTCTCTGTTCAGTGCATACCCACAGAAATATGCATATAATTTACAAAGCTATGAAAGTGATTTTAATAAAATATATTATGTAATTCACATAAATAAATTATTCTGATCTTCATTAGAGGACTACTGTTTTGAGATTCTTAGTTATGCTGAGAGGACAACATGTGCAGATTCATAAAATATATAATTATTGAAAGATTATCAAGCTTACTTATCATTAATACAATGATGCCACTAGGTTAAACTTCATTCACTAAAAAAAGCACAGTTAATTGTTCAGGGCTGACAACCTCCATGTTTGAGGTATTCCCAATACTTTATGAAGTAAAATTGTTTTATCATTTCAGCATTTATTAATAAATAATATAGCAATGTTATCAATAATTTTATCTCAAACTTTAAAAATTAAGCTACATTATTCTCAAAATATTGCTTGCCAGACACCTATATCACAAATGAGAATATATAAAAGGAAAATTTTAGTAGAATATCTTTCTTTATATATAATAGCATTTATATGTGCCTGTATACTTATGTAAATACACACATAATAGTGATTAGAAAAGGTCATTCCTGAGGATATATAAAGAGATTAGATAACATCTACCAAGCCAAAACTAAAACTTAATTATCTCATTTTACTTCTATATTGGTAATATATATCTATATTACTAATATATATTTCATAATATCTGAAGATCATATGCCAATTTCCACAGGAAAAAACAATTAATAGTTCTACTCAGATGTTTCTGTGAACCCAAGCTATGACAGCCATAAAAAGGTATATCGACGGATATAATGGTGGCACTTATATCTTGGGTACAGCTGACAGCAATCTTAAGATAACTATATCGATGTCAATAGGAAAGAATTCATGCCTTTTGCTGCAAACCTAGACAACATTTGATTATTTAAATTCATACGCTTTTGAGGAGAATATACTGCTTCCATTTTCCTAAGCCTGAGTAATTACTAACTGCAATCTAAATATTTATACTTATACCCACAGATATGTGTAGCTTTCACTTCTCATCAAAGAAAGCTTTTTTTTTTTTCAGAATATAGAGAGTGCCATAAAAGCTACAGCTGGTCAAAATATGGAGAATAACTTACTAGGAGGTTCTCAACCCCAATTGACAATATCTATAGCACATAGCTAAGGGTCAAAGTTTATTTGTCATCATTCTTGAGTTCTCAGTTGCACTGAACAAAAAGGTTTTCCTCTCATTATTTGTGATATGCTGACCAAAAAGAAAGTCTCTGTAAAATTTATCTAGAAGGTGTTTGTAACTACTTTCATCATAATGTGGTGTTTATCAAAATTGTCTATAATTTTGGGATAAATCACAGCATCTTGTCTTTCAAAAAATAAGAAATTTAATATTAGAAGTCACAGGGTTTTAATACAAATGAAAGAAGTATATTAAATGAGAATAATTCATACATCAGTAAAATTATGCAAATAATATCCTGCACTCACACAAATAACTCTAGGTAATGGTTTGTAATGCACATCTAGAAAGAAATAGTGTTATTATACTGACTAAATGTGTAATACATACTCATAATATTAAAGGAGGCAATGCAATGTGAGTATGTGGTGTCAGGAAGTAGATTATGTCTTTTTAGAAATTTTGTCTGTCTTCGTAATAGAATAGCAGGATATGGATCTCATAAATTTTTAAGATTAAATATTACATTATAGGTGCAATGATTAGCACTCATGTAACTAGTGTTAGACTCTCAGAATAAGCCAGAAAATATATTAATATACAACATTTGCTATAACCAAATCTTGCCATATGTACTACACTTTCACTCAAATCATGAACAAATGCTTTATATATAATAATCAATTGTTCTTTGATTTATTTTCCAGTGATAAATAACATTTCCAAAAGTAACTTGGGATAGGCAAGTGATTATTTCACTTGACATTACCGTTCAGCAATTTGGGAAGTTAGGATAGGAACTCAAATAACACATCAAGGAATGAATCTTGTAGTATGGCTTGCTCAGCTGATTTCTTTTCTTTTTTTTTATAGACTTGATTAAGCTATACATTTTTCTCTTCTTCCCTCCCTTTCTCTCCCCTCCCCTTCAACCTTCTCCCATGGTCCGCTTGTTCCAAATTTACTCAGGAGATCTTGTCTTTTTCTACTTCCCATGTAGATTAGATCCATACATGCCTCTCCTAGGGTCCTTCTTGTCTAGGTTCTCTGGGATTGTGATTTGTAGGCTGGTTTTCTTTGCTTTATTATTTTTTTTATTTTATTTTTTTATTTATTTATTTTTCCATACATTGTTTTGTTTTATTTTTTCCATTCAAGAACATAATTAAAGAAATAAATTTTTTTTTCTTTTCTTCCCCTTCTCCCAGTCCCCTCCCACTACCCCCCTACCCCTCCTCCCTCCCCCTTCTTCCTTGAAAGAGGGCATGGTGCTCTGCCCTGTTAGAAGTCCAAGGCCCACCCCATCCCTCCTGGCCTAGGAAGGAGTGCATTCAAAAAGACTCGGTTCTCAAAAAGTTAATACATTCAGAAGAGATAGGTCCTGGTGTCATTGTTTGTGGGTTCTCCATCTGCCAACTTTCGCCGCCACATTCAGAGAGTCTGGTTTGATCATATGCTCATTCAGTCCCAGTT